>JAUYWV010090745.1:0-14921 GCA_032274565.1 Nematoplana nigrocapitula | reverse complement strand
AACTACTTAGTTTATTGGCTTCATCAATGTGAATGGCAAAGTGTTCAGATCTTTTAATATCATGGGTGACAAGATTATGCATGTATGGGTAAATAGCATCATTCACTAAGTAAGCCAATATTTTTCTTCCTAGTATCATATTATCTGGAATTTTAGAATCGGTAAACATGGATTTGAACACATCGACAAAAAACACCTGAAAAATTAAAAAATAGGTACCATAATAAAAATAATCGCGTTATAGCCAAATTAATAGCGTTTTCGCGTCAAAATATTTCAATTCGCGTAAAACGCGAATTTCGCGTCATAATCCCAACACTGATAATTGTCAATATTGTTCTCTTGTAACACATAAATTACAGAAAAATACATTCACTTTTTCAATCATCCCTCTTCTACAAATCCGTCAAATTCTTCATCTTCAATGTCAGAGTTTAACAGTTGAAAGATGGCGGCATCAAGCAAGCCCGGATCCCTCTCGTCATCATCTGAATCAGTCTCGTTGCTGTTGTTGTTGTTGTTGCGGTCACGCTGTTGCTTGGCCGTACATAAGGCGCACCGGAATATAAGGCGCGCTGCCGATTTTTTAGCATATATAAGGATTTTAACTGCGCCTTATAGTCCGAAAAATACGGTAATCTGAGATATCAAAGACCCTAACCCCACCAACCAACATCCCGTAAATATTATGAGATATTTGTAGTGATCTAGGAAAACATCAAAAAATATATAAAATATTTTCTCTCCTCTCCTTTTTCTTTCTCATTCTCTTTTCTCTGCTCCCTCTTTCTTTTCTCTCTTTAAGCTCTCTCTCTCTCTTTGCTATCTGTTTTTCTCTTCTCTCTGTCTTTCCTCTCATTCTATCTTCTCCCCTCTCTCTCTTTTCTTTTTGTCTTTTCTCTGCTTCCTCTTTCCTTTCTCGCTTTAGGCTCTTTTTTCTCTCTGTGTTTTCTCCTCCCTCTTTCCTCTCTTTAAACTCTCTCTACTGTGTCTTTTCTCTGCCCCCTCTTTCCTTTCTCTATATAGACTCTATCTTCTCTGTTTTTTCTCTCCTCCTACTTTCCTTATTCTCTTTAGGCTCTCTCTTTTCTCTCTTTCATTCCTCTCTTTTCTCTGTGTTTCTCTTCTCTCTGTCTTCCCTCTCATTATATTTTCTCTATCCCCCCTCTCTCTCGTCTCTAACTGTCTTTTCTCTCTTCTCCCTTTCCTCCACGTTCATTTGACCGCGAATTACAACAACTACGCAACGAGAGCTCACCACGCCCAAGAATGCACAGGGACATGACATTGGCCGAGTAGTAGCGGCGATGGAAATCGAGCAGAGAAGAGCGCACATCCACCCCTCTCGACTGGGGCTCCTCCAGCAGGGTCACCCTCGACCCGGTGTTGAATCGATTGTAGGGATGCTCTGGTTCGGTGAGGGAGCGATCCAACTGCATCAGACGCCACGAGTCATTCATCGTGTTCTTCTCGTGCTCAGAATGGACCGCGTTCACCTGTGGATCGGTGGTGGTGGTAAGGGGGGGGGGGGCGGTAAAATTACTGCATTTACCTGAGGACATCTAACAGGCGGTCACAAAATTTGCGCAAAATATACCAATGATATCAGCACCGATCGATCTACAATCTGCCATCAATAGTGTACAACGTCTAAGAAATGAAGAGAAAGAACAAGTACGAGCCTCCTGGCACACGGAGATTACAAGAGGGTGAGAAAACAAACAAGAACTCACCAAGAACCCGCCAAGAACTTGCAGAGTAATGAGTGTGACAATCCACCAGATCCGAGTCGACAAATATCCATTAGAAAAGCGAAGCTCTACAAGATCGAATTGACGACAGACCCAACGTGCGACCATTGTGGTGGGAGCAGAAGACGCGGTCCATATTCTACTAACTTCTCCAGCATTGGGAAATGGAACGTAGAATGACCCTGGCGCTCAACTCAAGTCCAAACGTACCGAACTAGGCAAATTTAGTAATGAGAACGGTCACACGGAAACCCTAGAATGATGTTCAGCATCCAATGCCGCAACGGCATCTCTTTGAACTCTGGACTCACCACCGTCTGATGTTTGATGAATTATGTGAATGTTGCTCACTTCTGGTAAGTCCTTTATCCTTGTGGAAGAGGGGATGGGTTATGCGCGCCAAAATTAATTAGAAAGTACACGCAAAATTGATGGAGATGGAGAAAAAAGAGAAATTAGAATGTGTAGGGATGAGAGCTATCAGACTTATTGCATATTATAATATATACATACAATGTCTGTGGACACAGGGCAAACAGAAGTCACTATACGTCCGCATTTCACTCTATACACAGGAAGTTAGGCTAACAGAGATACAGCAGGGTATGTTCACTCTCGAGTACTGTTACATGTTCCGATCGAGTCAAGTTTCTTATAATAAACATCGTAGTATTGGCCTTCGAGTTAAGTACTTCTGCCACACTTTTTGGACACCATACTCTTCGAATGACAATCGCATTTGCCACCAGAATAAACCGGATCTGGTTGGTTACAATGATGAGAGGGTTGGATGCGTGTTCTGAGGCTCAAGGCAAGTTAAAGAAGTATTGTCATTAGCATGAAAAACGTCGAAGAAAATATTTTTATAAAATAATTACATTTTTTAAGTCAACGCACTATACGAATTTTTAGGCTGCAGTGACATTTGTTACTGTTGAATTTACCGGTCAAGGGGACACGTCAGCGATCTGTCCTCCCGGAGGAAAGAAAGAAAGTGGAGGGAGAGAGGAAAACGATGAACATAGATAAAGAGACAGGAGAGAAAAGATGGGAAGGAGAAGGAAAAAAAGGGACAAGATAGAAACGACAGAGATGGAAAGGAGAGGGAGAAAAGAGAAAGGACAGAGAAAAAAGGGATGAGAGAGGGAGAGATAAAACAGCAAAGGGGTGAGAGTGGGCGGAAAGAAAAGAGAAATGTAGACCCGGGGAATGTAACACTTTGCCTGCCGGAGTAGGATACCCCGCCACGAGAAGGCGGCTGCATTGGGTCTTTGCAAGGAAAAATAAAAAAATTGAATTTGCATAGTATAAAGGTTTGACACATAACAACCACGTGTAAGCATGGTATTTTCAAGCACTGAGTAATACACACTGACTCCATTCCCAAAAAAACGCAATACGTATAGCCATAACTGACAGTGATAAAATGACGCTACTAATCAAACAGATAAAACTTTCAAATTTAAACTGACCAATTAGGTATCAGCGAAGCTATAGTAATTGCGTTTGTTTGGAATGTAGCGTGGCAAATAAATTTACCTCCCTCTCCGTGGCCGACTCGGTGAACAAGGGGGCGAGGAAGAACTGGGCGAATCGATCCAAAGCCGCGCGCAGATGGGGCGGTGAGACGTCGAAGAAATAATTGGTATGCTCACCGCCTGTGCTGGCATTGGTGCTGCCACCGTGCTCACTAACAAAGCGATGGTACTCGTTCTCCGAGGGGTACTTCTCCGTGCCGAGGAAAAGCATGTGCTCGCAGAAGTGGGCCAGACCGGGAAGATCGGCTGGTTCGGACATGCTGCCTGGAGGAGAATGAGGTGGTCAGTCAGTCGAGTAAGATGCTAGGAACTACTATATGCTCAATCGCATTCTCTCTTCTCATACTTTCGAAGAATGGCCACTCTAATAGCACATGCTCTGTCGTGTCTTCTGCAACTTCCACCTTCCAACATCCCAAAATCTCTTAAACAACGAGTGGCTCAAACGGAACCTTCCTAAACTGACCCCGTCCACCTTACTCCACCTTACTCAATCCAGCTGCTTTCTCGTCGTTTACTCCACTGTTCTCGAAGGTGGCATTGATTCCTGTGTGATCCAATTTGCTGGCCTCGACGCACTTTTTAAGCTTTGCTTTCGCAGTGTCGAATAGACATACAATTCTTGTTTTGTTTTTCTGCTGCTTTTCCCGCTTCGATGTCCACCCACTCATTACCTTTTCTCGTTTTGTACCCACCCCGAATGCATTTATGCAGATGACTGTGGATAAATACTGTATATTTATTATTATTATTATTATTACACAATGGCTTGGAAGCGATGTCCATGTAATTTATTGGTTGTCTTTACTTCTCAAAGTAGTTAAAACTTTGCTGATTTTTTTAGGTTGTTCTTCCTATTCTGCTTTCGTGTTGGACTCGAATCAGTGTCATATCTAGGCATTCTCTCCTCATAATGTGAACGAAGTAACGCATTTTCCGCCAGCTGATGTTTCTCCAAAATCCAGCGGTTTGTTCATCTGTCTTTTCAGATCACCCTTAGGCCCACAACTCAAACGCATTAAACAGTTTCTTATCTTCCTTAAGTTGCAAGTTTTAATCATATTCTTCACTGTTGATTCTGGAACCATGATAGCAATATCACTAAATCAGTTGGGTGTTTGTCTACTACCACAATTTTATGATATTTTGGATTTAGCAACCGGTACTTTGCTGCGCCAATGTCATTCGTTTTCAATCATTTTTAAAATTTTCTTTGCTATTGCCTAACAAGGTGGTAACATCTGCAAACCTGAGATTACTCAGCTGCAAGCCTCCTATCTTAATGCCCTCTTGTCCGTCAGTGAAAATTGTTCCCATGATATCCTCAGCATAGATATTGAAAAGCGTTGGTGACACAATACATCCTTGGCGCACTCTAATTCAGTGTATCCATAGTTGTTGCTTATTAGTATTTGAATAGACTCACTAGTAGTTCGACCACATTTTGTCCATTGTGTCCCAGAGCTCCTGGTGACTTACACAGGGCAAGGTGCTGGTCTCTGGATTTCTAGATTATCAAATCGGGTAAAGGAGTTAAACAGACACACTCTTCAAACGAAGACAAACTTATGATAGGGAGGACAAAGGCTATTTATGTAAAGCTTCTGGACAACAACACAGCCAAATGAATCTTTCCCCATCAAACAGAAATGTAGAGGTTTGCAGATATAGTCAAAAGATAAGTCAACAAGATTCACTTGCCTATGTAGAGATCCAAACAGGCAGCTGATTTGTCAGTGATGGGATCACTTATTAGCATAGCTCTGAGGCCATTCTTCAGCTCTATTCCTCGGTAGAGTCGCTTGTCAAGTTCAGACTTAATTACAGTATCCCAAGTCTGTGTGATGCTGCCTGGCACAGAAGCATTCTGATTGGCCATGGACATTGTGCGACTAGAAAAAAAAGCAAAAAGTAATAGGGAAAAATAACATAAATTGTTTAATACTATAATTAAAAAAAACATTTCAAACAACTAGTATAAATTATATGTTTAAATTATTATCATATAAATTTAGTAGAGAAATGTTATATAAACTGACTGCAAATTAATATGTATTTTAAAACATATATAAGTATTATGCTAAAATCATTGACTATGAATTGCTTTACATACAAAGAAAGGTCATTAGATAGTCATATATAACATTTTGACAATTTTTTTATACTAAAATTAGTCTAATCTGAGGACAATATATAGCCATAATAATTATTATAGGAAGATAATCTGCCTTTAGTTTTACTTGTTTTAGGAGTTGTTATCAATTCGTATATAAATTACTATTATTAAATAGAGCAGATTTATATATTATAAATTTGAATAAGGTAAATATAATATCTTGGAAATCATACTTAAATGTAATAATTACAATATCTATTTTTACAATTTTGTAGTCTCTTCTACCCCTTGGGAACTATCAGCCATAATTTAAAAGTTTAATATCTTCTATACAAAACATCTTTCATAAATGGTTTATAATTTTAAACAGAGGATTTCTAAGGGAAGTTTAAATTAATTAATATAGATACTAACTATATATTACTAATCATACTGTGACTACCCTTGGCTTCCCCACCCTGTTCTAGTTTATTGACAAAATTGTAAAAGAAAATAAATATAGAAAAAATAGTTATAGCAGGATGAATAAGTGCAAAAAATAAATACTAAATGACAAGAAACATGGAATAGGCTATAAAATATATAAGAAATATAATATAGTTGTGTACAAATATAAATTTAGGAATTGAAATACTAAAAAACAAGAATTTTATTTATTTTCGAGCTCTATAATTTTATTTTGCTTTGATCTAGTAATCCCAAACCAAAGGGCCATAAAACTTTAGTTGTAATATTTGACAAAACATATAAAAAATTTAATAATTACAATCATTTTAGCAAATCTTTGAATGATAAATATACAGGGTTCGTACGCTTTTCACAGAATGAAATTCCAGACTTTTTCCAAGAATTTTTCAATATAATTTAAATATTGTAAATACATAATTTTAAAATGTATGTGTGTGCATGTTTCCCATTTTAGGTTATATAATATTATATACTATAAAACCTCATATAAGTAAAAATGTTAAGGATAAAGTTCTTCATACAGTTGATACAAATAGCTATCTTATCTATACAAATTATTTAAATGTACCTATTTGTTGTCATACTTGCACAGCTTTTCCTCAATTTGTTGAGAGATTGATTGGAAGAACTTCTTTTTTCCTTCGCAGCACGCCTAAGGGCATTTGACTTGCAGATCAGTGTCACATTTTCTTTTTTTTGGCCTGTTCAGCAAATTTAACTGCGGCTTCCATAAGACTCTCCTTCTCCACCTCCATTCTTCTGACCATCTTTCTCATGTCTGCAACTTCAACCAACTCCTCATTTTTCTGTTTCAGTCAGTTTTCTGTGGCTTCCTTCTCTTTTACTCAGTGATCTGATTCCTGATTCCTAAAAACATTTCTAAACATTTACGAAAATCGAGTTTCCAAGATTACTTCATGACATTTGGAAAATATGCACTTTTTTCTACTAGGTCACAGAATTTTTTTCAACAAAATTTTTTTCTTTGTCACAAAAAATTCTAGACTTTTATAAACATTTTCCCAGACTTTTCCAGGTCACCTAAAAAATTTCAGACTTTTCCAGACAGCATACAAACCCTGAATACAAATTTGACTTTTAAGATGTATTTTTTTGGAGCTAATGCATTTTACAAACCAGTTATGAAGATAGTAATATAACTAACCATATATGGTCTTATACAAGTATGGTATAGGACCTTTGCAAAAGGTAGCCTATAGAAATACTGGTAGACTCTCCTCCCTTCCATACCCTTGGGGTGACACCTTGGGTAAATGTTAGCTACCCCCTAGTCTCCCTGACCTGGGATATGGTGAAGATGTCGGCAGCAAGGTATTGGATGTCCATTCAGGGCAGAAGAACTCATGTTGGATCAATGGTTTGGTATGACAGGTTGGCCAAGCGGAAGATCTTTGAAATGGACAACGGTTGGGTGACAATTACCATTATGAATATGGTACTGCAGTGTGGAAAGAATCGGGAAGCTACCATACTCTTTTTCCAAGAAAACAGCAATGAAAATGGTAAGGCAAAGATAATGAAAAACTAGATGGGCTGGAGCCTGGTGATCCTGAGACCCTTGGAGAAGATTTCAGTCTTAGTGCTAGTGGGGAGGAGTCAGCACCTGATGGCAAAGTTCTACAAAATGATGGAATCACTTTAAACCCGCATGGAAAGGTAATACCGGAAGACGTGAGTAATAAACCCAGGGAATAGCTATTTCTGAAAATCAACAGCAAAAAACACTTACAATAGCCACATGGAACGACAGAACCTTGAATCAGATTAGAAAACTGGACATCCTGGAAAATGAAATCCAAAGATATGGAATCAATATCACAGGTCTAACAGAGACAAAATGGAAAGAAGAAGAGGGTCATCAAACAAGAGCAAATTAAAAATTTGTTTATACATGGAAAAAATGAAAAGAGCAAGGAGTTGGTTTCATCATAGATAAGGCATGTGCAAAGTCTCTAATGGGATATGAATCTAAAAATAATAGAGTTATGGAATTGTGTCTAGCCTTCTCTTCTACAAATATTATTAGTATCATCTAATGTTATGCACCCATAAGTCACAACCAGACATGACAAAATAGTAATTAAAGAATTTTATAAAGACAGGAAATATAGGATGATTATATGCTGGGATTTTAATGCCAATATATACAATAGGATAAGGATCCAGAAGTGAAGCCAATGGGATATCATATAAGCCCTTGGTGTAAGAAATGATAGAAATGACTTATCGAGTTCTGCAAGGAAGAAGAAATGTTTATTACCAACTACATGTTTAAATAACACCCAAGGAGGTTTTACAAATGGATCTCCCTAGACGGACGCATTAAAAATCAGATAGACTATATGTATATCCTAATTCAAAGAAGATGAAAATCATGCATAAAGTGGGTCAGAACTAGACCTGATCTTGGAGTAGACCTAGATATGGACCATGAGTTGTTATGCAGAAATAAACAGCACTACTATTGATGAGCACATCCCTTAGAAATATAGCATATTTGCTTATGAATAGTAGCCAAAACTACACTGCCATTAGCACTTCTTTTGCCTTTTGGAATAAATTCTTTTATGTTCTGGTAATCTAAACACATTTCCTGCAATGCTGTGAAATTTGAGTACTTGCAATGAAGTCTCAAATTTGATTGAATTCAGCTATATATCAGCCTTTTTGGTTATTCATTGCCATCATTTTAACCAATTTACATTGTGAAATTCACACTCACAGCAACTATATTTCCTGTCTCTGAAATAGTACATCTTTATTCTACAGGGATTAGCACCAATTATTATTGCAATTTATAATATAACCTTATTAAACATTTCAAGTGAATGTAGTAATATTATACTTGGTCTTGGATATAGTATAAAACTTAGAGAATAATCAGCAGTCAGCACATATCCGATATCTTGGAAAAAATTGATAAACTGTTTCCATGCGTTTCAAATATATAGACACTTACATCAAACTTTTGTTAACACTAGTTGTATACAATGATATTAATTGCTTTGACTGTCTTAAAAAGGATATACGTGCAGTCAAATTTATCATAAAAATAAAATGAAAAAATTAGTTATGCGTAACGTAACTAGACGATAGCTAAGATCATAAGTACATTTGTTTAAACGTACTATATTATGGATGAATGACAAGTAACTTTTCCATAGCTAGATTTCGAGTTGTCACAATTACCATACCTGTAAAGCAAAGACAGCAAGGCGGAAGGCTCAATTGGATCGGATTGGACTTTTCAATGGTGACGACTGCCACTTCGTCGATGTGGTGAAGATGAATCGGCTACTGAACAAAAAGAACGATCGAGTACAGGATAAAACATTTTTAATGGTGCCTGCAGTCTTTCAAACGAGACTATAGAGTAAAATCGATCATAGCGCCATGATAGAATGCGCCTGGCATCATTTTTAGACCGGTTTGACTACTGGAAAATTATGAAACGAATCCGCACACTTTCTATTCCCATGCTAATAAGAGTCAGCTGGGCAAAAGGCCGGAAAGATCCGTTGATGGATGAATTCCATCTGTCAGCAGCCTTTGAAATTCTGCTCATTGCCAACCCTGCAACACAACTTCAGAGACGCAGTGTGCACGTGTGGAGCAAATGAAGAATACCCACGTGAATCCAATCTAAAGCATGCAGGCACGTATATAGCCTGACTTTAATTTTAGGGCGGCAAGCCAATTTTAGACAGGCAAAATTGTTGTTTCTCTATAAAGCTAAACATTACACCAAATTTACACCACCATCTTGCTTTTCACTTTACCGATTCAAATTCATTATCCAATTGTAATACGTATGATTTTGCAATACACAAAATTGACAAAAGTTGTAATATACGCTCAAAAAGAAAAAACAAGTAACATCAAATAAAGTTTTATTCAAAGCATCATTCATTATTCAACCCAACATTAGGTCCTCATCAAGCACACAAATTCACCACAAACGTAGCGTCCAATTAAATCCAAATATAAAACACACCATAATTTTTTTTAAAGTTAAACTCAGCTCAGTGGGGCGAAAATAATCTCATGGGTGCAGCGCCCCCTTGCTGACCACCCCTTGGCCAACCCCTGGCTACGTGCCTGATCTAAAGCTGGAAATTTTAATATTTAGGCTACTATGGTTGATCGAAGGCTAATTTGCACATGCTGGAGATCAGCGAGCCCAAAAAGTAAAATATGTCTAGGTAGATCATATAGCATGACCATCTCAATCTGCTGCCGGCCGTATTGGGTCGAGCTACTAATTGACTGCAATGTCAACGTCCGACTACTTCACAATAGCCACCCGAGTCTTTTTCAACAATTTAAGAGTAGAAAATTTTAATGAAATGAATTCAAGTTTTTCATTGTATTGAATTAATTATATTCCCAGAGCAATAAAAATTGCTACCTGAGATAAACATCAATTATACAGTGACGCGCACTAACCAAACATTATTGAGGGAGTCCAGATCCAATTATAGGCGCATTTACCCAATATAGAGGCGGGTGCAGGGGGGGGGGCTAGGGAGAATGCAAACCCCCCTCCCAAGAAAAAATTGATCCCTCTTCCATTTTTGCGCCTTCTTACTATAATTATGATCCTGAATTTCTTCCTTTTATATTTTTGCGCCCTCTGCTCAGTCTTCCTATTTATGCACCTTTTATTCTCCGTATCTCTTTTTTTGGGGCCTGATCTACATTACTTCTATATTGCTACCACTATGAGATCAGTTTGGCTTTTTATATTCATTTATTATGAACTGTCAACGTTTCCTTCGCTACACCAGCAATCTGATTCCTTGCAAAATGAAAATATCGATATCAACGTCGCTATAAATGAAGCCACTGAATTCACCAAAACACTTGGTCATCTTCGAGCACAACGTGGACACAATTTTAGAACCTTGTTTTCGAACTGTGACTATACCTTTTCGTAACCATATATGCCATAGGCAGGGGAATGAAAAGTCGGTTCGGAAAGATACCTGATACTATTGGAGCTTCTACTTCCTGCCTTGACGAGAAGTATGTGGAATGCAAAAGTGAAAGATTTTGCACAACTACAAGACGATATCCAATTACCCTTCTAAATATATGGCAGTTGACTCTTATAGATGAGCTGCTGTGTGGCCTTCGATACTGTAGATCAACGCCAGCCTTCACGGTGTACTGTTTATTGAGATGCTTGTTGAAGAGAATTGCATCCAACCCATTCTTCGATGTCCGACTGCTGCCAGGTTCCTCGCGGTCTTCTTCCACTTTGCCTTGGATAATGTCCTTTTCCATGCCGTCATGTCTGTTCATGTGGCCAAAGACAATCAATTTCCTGCTAACGGTTTGCGTGAATAGCATCGTGCAGCTGTCTTCAGCGGTTGGATCACCCAATGATTTGTAAGCCTGTATATCCAAGAGACCGACAGCAGTCGCATATATATATATGTCCACATTTCAAATGCATTGAACTACTTTTCAACTTTCTTCGAGATAGTCCATGATTCACTTCCATATGATTCAAATGAAAATGCTGTTGACCGAGCCAATCGTAGTTTTAGTTGGATGTTGATTGCTCAGTTCTTCCAGATCTTGTCCACTTTTTTGCAGATGTTCTGTCACCTGTTAGCCTCTGCGTTCATCATTGATCCTAGGTAGAAAACATTTATTGACCTCTTAGAGGTGCTGCTCATTCAGGTTAAAAACATGCAATCACAATGAAGTAAGTTTATTTAAATTTAAATTGATGTCGCATAGTTTATTTAGTTTAGCGACAACATGTGACCTGTTTTAAATTTACTTTTAAATAAGGAGTACTGATTTCAGAAAAGAGTTAGCAAATTTATTAACCATAGCTTTTCCAGTTCATTTATAAAAATGCATTCACTTCGCCTACATCTCGAAAGAATTTACAAACAATTCATAAAGAACCGACAACCAAGGCTACAGAG
The DNA here is from genome assembly GCA_032274565.1 of Nematoplana nigrocapitula. Classification (NCBI taxonomy): domain Eukaryota; kingdom Metazoa; phylum Platyhelminthes; order Proseriata; family Nematoplanidae; genus Nematoplana; species Nematoplana nigrocapitula. The sequence goes on along the minus strand of JAUYWV010090745.1, from coordinate 3,085 downwards.
AACAGAAGAGATAGACAGAACGAGGTCTATGTACAAGCATCGGGTGGAACGGGTGCTACTGAGAGTCTGTCGATATGTGCCGCTGCCGACTGCTGTGCGGCAGCCCAAGTTCGCTCTCCATTTCGACAATGGCCTGTTCGATCTCGAAGTTCTTTCCCACGAGGCCGACCCAGGAGTCCTCCAGTGACTTTAGCCGCTCACCGGCACCCGTCTGCTCCTGCTTCCTTTGCCAATTCACCTCCTGGATCAGCTTGCTGAAATACACGATCCGACAGTTGAAAGCAAATCAAACTGTTCCTACGACACAGACAGTATTATAGCTGCTAAAGCCATTGTACTACTTTTTCAGTAGTATATGGACTACTAGTAAATTAGTTATACGGGTAATAAAAAAACTGAAAAAGTTTTACCAGAGAAAATTTACGAAGACGAAAGGTAAAAAGGACAATAAGAACACTGGTTAACATTGGTTTATTGCGACATGTTTCGGGTATTCAATAACCATCATCAGGCTGAAATGTAAACACAATACTGAAAATAAATTACAAAATAAACCCAACACTAAAACATAGATTATTCAGGGTTCCCCCGCTTTTTTCAGAATCAAATTCCCTGATATTTATATATACTAAATAAGTGCATATTAAGTTTCTCAAAGGAATAAAAAAAATTACCAACAGATAATGCTATATAATTACAGAAACTTTTTTTACTTTCTTTAGATAAGTGTAAATTTTATATTAAAAATGAAAAATAAAGCAATTTAGTTTTCCCTGATTTTCCAAAAAATAAAATCCCCTGATTTTAACTCCTATTTTCATTTTCCCTGATTTTAGTTCATATTGTCATTTTCCCTGATGCGGGGGAACCCTGTGTACACAACAACCTAGTCTAAAACAAATGAAATAAAATTCCCCAATTGAGTTTGATATGCTAATCCAAAAGATTATACTTCTGCCTGGCTTTGATGGCACACATCAGTAATAAAATCTAAGGGTATGATAGGCATAAATTGCAAATAATTACTACTTTTGATTTTCTCATGGAAAATTAAGTAGGTAGTTGAGCATATCTACCACCATACATTTATCCTTTATTATCCTGCCTATTATCTTATCTTGGTCTTGCCACCTACCTAACTACATAAGTAACATAGGTATCTAGGACCTTGCCTACATACCTTCACAGTTTACAAGGCCGTCGTACGCCGGTAGGTATGCCCGGCCTACCTATACTCGTATACTTCCTTGACTATCGAATACAATGTTTGCCGCGCTGCGCCACTTATTGTTGGTTGTTCAAATTGCTACCATTTTCCATCTCATGATTTTTTATTTATTTTTTCTCAGAAGTTTTTTTTCTAGACCGACAATGCGCCAAATCGACGGAACATTCATCAAGTTCTGGACATGTTTTTTGGGGGGCCAAAACATACTCTCAGGGCTTTGGGTGGGGGCATGGCCCCGTGCCCCTCCCCTGGATCCGCCCCTGGTCAATCCAGTAGATTGTTTAAAGAATTTCTTCCAGTGTACTGAGAAAATTTTCAAAACCATACAAATTTTCTAAGCGTTTTATCGTACTACTATTTATAAATTCTGATGTCGCAATATGTTTTTCGAAATTTATGTTGTCGTTTTCGATGTACACATCAGTGCTTATTAAATTTCTAATTTCCTCTCTGATGCCAATGTCGAACTAAACAATCTTCATTATTCATATGCGAAATGTAAAATATATGCAAATGACGCGTTGTTTAATGAAAATGATTTGTGAAGACTATATAAGGAAGCTAAATTGCAATTTTTGTTGTACTTGCTTCGGCAGTACATATACTAAAATTGGAACGATACAGAGAAGATTAGCATGGCCCCTGCGCAAGGATGACACGCAAATTCGTGAAGCGTTCCATATTTTTTTCAATGCGCACAACACTAACAAGGAACTACACCGACACATGCGCAAATCTATCGCATTTGCATAGAAATAGAATAAAATATTTGCAGAATTATGTCTATTGAAATGTTTATGTATTTGTAATGTTTACCAGTGATATTTAATTAATGCAAATTCTATTACTTTCAAAAAGCTTGGAGATAGATCAACCTCTATATAAATATTGGAATTACTAGTCTGACCTTTACATTTAGTATCTACATTTTTTTATTTTGCTTAAATTTAGATGAAAACACTTTACTACTTATAGTAGTATATATAATTATTATAATTTTATTTTTAAGAATTAAATCGAACTAATGAATACTGTACACTTCACAACAGTGTTATACTGTAGTTATAGTCAGTCTCATTTAAAATGGCTTATCAGTTGCTTGTAGTCAACTCACATCACTTTCTGTTCCACTTAACTGGTGTTCCAATATTCGTGTGTTGTGTGGTTCAGTTGGAAGACGCACGACATGCCCTGCGCGAGGCCGTGGAGACGAAGCAGCGGGAGTTGGAGGAAAGGGTGCGGGGTTTGATGGGTGATTTCGAGACGGAGAGAAAGGCGCTGATTGCTCAGCATAGAGCCACCCAGAAAGAGTTCATGGCCGAGACCCAGGCCTGCATGGACCGGATGGAGAAGGAGTATCAGGCGAAGAAGGAGCACAGTGTATGAAGTTTTAGATATTATTTTCTTAAATCGTCTTTCTCCGTCCTCGGCTGGTCTGAACGGTTCCGTCCGACACACCTACCTAAAACAATATCACATATTCGGGCTCTCGCGCTGTCCCATCTTAGGCTCCTCTGTCTCCGCTTCTCCACACCTCGTACAAAATGGATCTTCTGCTTTTCCCTGTTCTCCAGAGACCTTCTCTCGTTAACGATTCCCGTGGTCGTATACCACTCCTTTCATTTCCCTTTGCAATCTTCTCTGCTCCCTTCCTCCCGAATGGGGGCCTTCGCTATGTTCCTATATTGTCCCCACTTCAAGTTGCTCGAGTTCCGTTGTCTCGGCTCGTTTGTTTTTGTTTGTTTGGTTGGTTACCCGGCCACTTCCGGAGGATGGGGGGGGGGGCGGTGCGGGGCCGCCGAGACCCAGCAACCGGGCAACTCCCCGTGGTCGCCTCCAAAGGTCGAGAAAGCTCGC
>JAUYWV010090734.1:0-14922 GCA_032274565.1 Nematoplana nigrocapitula | reverse complement strand
TGACCATGTATTGCACCCCATCTTACCTGTCCGAAGCCAACGTACCGACCGAAGGATAGTGCCTGTGTGCAGAACCTCTAGACGTTTTAAAAGTTTATTATTTAACAATTTGTGACTGACATATTTTTCCTGTTGGATGTAGTTTTAGCTTTCTTTATCAAATTTGTTCCTTTTTTATTCGTTTACAATAATAAACGTTTAATAATAATAATAAGTTTCTATATTTCAAACAGTTCGCTTTCGTGTAAGAAATTTCAAATACGTGACAATCAGCAAACTTTATCGATTATCAGAAAATAAATTTTTACTAATTTACAGTTTCATATACAGTAAACTTCTATGAACAACCCATTAAATTTTTTTCTTCTCGTTTTCGTGAGATCAGCTAAACTTTTAGATGGATCGATCTATCCACCAGCGGATGTGAGCTGTCGCCAAAAATAATAAATAGGAATATGATAAATTTAACCAATATCCTTTGTAGGTGTTGCAATAAATAACAAAGAATAATTAAAATGAGCTACACTAATGAAACTGCTTTGGGTATATACCGTATGTGGAACGCAAAAGTGAAATGGTTGATTAATCGTTGCCTAAATGATACAGACAACGTGAGTTAATAAACAAAATATTTATAGTTTCACATACATTAGTAAAATTAGAAGACGAGATAAGTGAATATATTTAAATTGTAAAATGTAAACAAGTCTAAAACACATGAATAGACTTTGTAATTATTATTAGATACCATTTTGAACAACGTTAGACGAGACTTTGCAGGTGAGTGCAGACGAACAGAAAGACAAAAAACAATTATTGGAGGTCATGAAGTGCCAACTCACCGCTGTCAAACACCACCTCGCTCAGGACAATCCACTGGGCGCGGAAGTAGAGCTTCACTTGGACAAAGCGGGCCAGGCGTTTCTCCAGCGGGATCACCAAGGACCGGGTTGCACCCACCTGTTCATCCGGCGGAATTTGGGCCAGAATCATCGGTTGTTGACCATAGTGGACTCCACCTATGCTGAAGTGGAACTCGGCCTGACGAAACAGGCCGACTTGAGCGGGGAAGGAGGTTGACACGTGGAAACGGACTCGGTGGAATCTGACGGGCGGAAGCAAGCGGCAATCAGGCTGGTCTAACTTTCCCTATGCATTGTAAGTAACGCACCAGTACAACTGCACTTTTAAATTAGTTATGAGAGAAAATGATGTGAAATTATGTTACGCAGCCGGTGAAAACATGAAAAATCTCTGCAATAAAAAACCTTTCATCAACGAACATTTAAATCAAGTCTTATGAGATTTACTGCAGAAAAAAGGCCAATATCAGCAAACGTCAACTATGTCACTGAAGACCACGTAGCCGTGCAGAGCTACAAAAGTATAACAATTACTTGAAAATAAAATGTGCAAAACAATATATGTTTAAAAATACACAAACTATTTATATATATTACTATTAAAATAATAAGTAGTATAAATTAAATATATCTTTATATTATTCAATCCCATTTATAAAGCAGTTGTTAATGGTCCCTATAGAGAGCAAGACTAAAGGATACTGGCTCAAACTCACCTACGAACTCCGTCGAATCTGAATACCATATCCACATAGCCTTCCTTGAAATCGCGCCGACGCCACCCAACCAGTTTATCTTTCTGGTCCACCCAGACCTGACTGCCTCCTGGTTTCTCTACTGCTGTCTCATTGTCGGCCAGTTTGCCCAAACCACCAGCCAGCCAGTGGCCCTCTTGTCGACCGTCGTAAGTCGAGTCGTTCAGAAATTGTTTGGGCACGTTCAGAAGACTGGAACCCTGGGGGATCTGGTATTCGACCAGATGGCCTGCACAAACAGATGATGATAATTATACTGGCTATCTCTACAAGAACAACGAAAACAAAAAATTCTCAACAATGCCAACAAAAAGCAGACTATGTACGCAGAATACCCTTAGCCTGTGAAGTTAAAGACCTGTTCGTGGTGAAATCCTATTCCTGCGCTGTGTAGCATATAAGGGAAGTCTTAATATCTCCGGTATTTACCACTCCGATTGCTATCTTATTTTGAGTGAAAATATTTAAAGAACCATATGGTTTTAGTGTATTTTGTTTAAAATGAACCATCACACAACGATTATTTTTTCGACGTTTACGAAACAATATGGCGTTTAAGAATAAGAATGTTTTCCCGAGTGATGCTGTCAATATAGGTAGTCACTAGTCAGTACCAAAGAAAAACAAAAGAAGGAAATAAAGAAAATGCCAACTGTACAATATGAGTTAAGAGGAGTGTAAGTGCGTTAAACAAGTGAGTAATCTTACGAGCATAAATACTAAGACTAATGGAGTTCAGCGCTAGCGGGAACGCTGTCTGCGTAGATTCGGTGATAAAGATAAAATTATCACCGTATCTTCGCATAATTTTGTTACACGGGTGAAGAAGCAAGACAACGGGACTGACTACTCGTGCACAGTGAACTAACTATCCAATGTAACCTTAATAAAATATGATTTATTTCCCCATTCAACAGGTGGGTGCACAACAACAAATGTACCGAATTCGTAAAAGATGTGATCAGATATGTCCGAGACGTGTGAGTAATATATAACTTTTAGGGCGGAAGTTAACAGATATGTTTTACATATAGAAACCATAAACATCACCAACATGACGTCCGGGGTGATTGAGAACTGATACTTTGTACATATATAGTTATCGACAGTGGCCGTCGGGAGGACGATCCCGGATCATCCTGGCTAATAATGCGAGATAGGCAGACAAACCCTGATAAACATGAGCATGACTTGTTGTGCATGGCAAACAAGAGCTCAACGGGTAGAATGAGTAACTCACTTTCAAAATCACAGCCGTAGAACTGGAGTTTCATGCAAGCGTGTGTCTTTGTTTCGCTATAGGGATAAATCCGAATCCAGCGGGTTATTAACGGGGGATCCAGAGTCTCGAAGTTGTCCACGGAAGCAGCTTTGTTCCCTTCCATTCTCTGGAAGGTAACAAAAAACGGTTACAATGGGACACAACCTTTGGTATACCACCAAAATGGCAGATAGTCATTCTATTCTCATTTCACTATATATAGTATATATAGTTTTTAATTGGAAAGAATATATCAAAAATTTATCCAAACTGTACCAGAGACAAATCTGGTGCGCTGTCTCATGATTAAACCAACCGGAAATTCACGTTTGCAAAAAGAGTGAAGTTTTAATTTTCGCACGACCCTAAACCAGCCAGCATAGCCGTCGTCATCCATCTCCTCTACCAAACCCTTGGCGGTGTTCTCCTGACCCCAAACAGTGCCAATATGGTGGCAATAAAAAATATACTTGTCCGACAGGCCACACACAAGAAGCGAAGCGCAACTGTAGCAGTGTTTAGGGTTTAGGAAAAATGAGTGAAAATTAATCTCCTACACGAATAACACCAGTTCCTGACTCGTGGAAGGAAGAGTGTTTGTGCAGCTCTGTCCCAAAGTACAGAGAGAGAACCGGCGGAAGACATTTGCATGGAACTAGGTCATCGGAAATCCTTCGCTCGACTACCTCCATTCGGATCGAGGGTCCGGAACTGAGAGGTGAAATAAAAATAACAATAAAACTCGACGATGCCTGTTAGACCCCTACCTACAATGTAACCACCGGGACGAACAGAAAGAGAAGATGATGACTAATGTGTCGAGAGGAGATGACGACATAAAAAATTAAAATATGCTTGCTTATCTGGTGATAGTTCAGTCACTCCAAAAGCCATGCAAATTGTTGTTGTAATTACCGGTCGAGGGGCCGCGTCAGCGCCCTTACCTCCCGGGGGAAAAAGAAGAGAGAGTGAAAGACGGATAATCGGAAAGAGAAGATGGAAAGAGGAGAGAATGAAAGAGACAGGCAGAAGAGAGAGCGAGAAAGAAGAGGGGGAGTGTCAAAGAGAGAGGAAAGAAGAGGGAGAAGACAGAAAGAGAGGGATGAGAAGAGATGGAAGACTGAAAGAGAGGGAAGAGACAATAAAGAGAGATGGATAGGAGAGTGAAAGAAAGGGAAGAGAGAAGAGTGTCAAAGAAAGAGGGGGAGTGAGAAGAGAGAGAGAGAAATAGACAGACAAAAGAGAGGGAAAGAGAAAAACAGAAAAGAGAAAAAGTGAGAGAAAAGTGAAGGACTACCAAGTGATAGAGTGAGAAACAGAAGGAGATCCAGAGGAACGCAGCACTTTGCCTGCCGAGCAGAACACCCCCGCTACGAGAAGGCGGCTGCATGGGGCAAAACCTAGTCAGGGTAGCTACCGGTGACGATCATTTGCGCCGAATTTGGATGAGATAATTTTGCGCCGGTTAACGTTTTCTATACGGTAGCATAGGTTCAATTCCGCCGATGGTAAAAATTGTAAATTTCCGACAAGATGTTTTTTCTGAATCAGATAAAAATAGTTAAAGTAGTACTGATAAATATTCGGGTAGGGTAAATCATGAGGGGCAATGATGTCCGACTGGCTTGACAATATAATTATAAAACACGTCCGATCGCACTACTCCCAGCTGATTCCCGAGTTCCCGCAGGGTGTCCTCTTTCTCTTGGATTTCTCGATTTTGTATGAAATTCTTATTCAAGTATGTTAATCTTTGGAATCGGCGAAGAACTTCAAACACCTGGAAAATGCTTGGTGAGTAACGACAGAAACATGACATTTTCGTCTATGTAGTTCAACAAAATGTACTCCGCAAATGCATGCATGACACAGGTGATCATCAGAAGAATGGGCATAATACAGGTCTGTTTATTGGAGTGGTCCATAGATAAACAGACAGCTGCAGGAGATGACCAGAAAGATGCAAAGATGACCAAAAAGAAAAAGTCAAAAATCAAATAACATGATATTACTAGGAACATTTTTCTAAATGTTGAGGAACTACTACCGGAGGCAAGAAGCAGCCACAACACTTGATGATGGGTCAAAGTGAGACCATTTTGTTCCAGGTCGGCGGAACATCCCTGTAGGGATTTATATAGAATACACGGTTAGGCACGCTATAAGGTTCTCAGGAGGTTGAACAGTTGAGATCTTCTCGATGCTGGAGTTTTCTTTGTGATTTTTTAAAATAGAAAACTATGAACTTTTTTATTTCCTGCGGGAAAGTGACAGGAACATATAGGGAGCTTTCTATGTATAGAATATATAGGAAAAATAAATTCTGAATTTGTGGTTCAAAAAACGATTGGAACGATGAGAGAGGATGACGGGTGCAGATTAAGAGGCTCTAATGAAAAGCTTCACTGCTGATTCATTTATGCGTGTATGGCTAGATTGACGAAAAGACCACAATCACAAATAAGGCGATTAAGACGTTCTCAATCGGTCGCTGCGCATAGGTGATACATACTGCATACAGACACTTTTCTGTGCAGTTATACACAACGACATAGAGACTTTTGGGGGGGGGGGGGGGTGATAAGAAAAGTTTCAAAGATCTCCTAAAGGGGCGGTAGATTGAAACTATATTCTTAGTCTTGGCTCGGCTATATATAGCGAAGGTTGAGCTGGCTTATTTCCAATCCGCTTTATACCAATCGCAACTTCGCACTCACTATAAATATGTAGACTCTACGCTTGTCTAATTCGGAAATGCAGAAACGATCATACTACTTAAATGCGATTAATTATGCCGTTTTGGGGTGAGTTGGGGGCTGCCCAACCTTTACCACTCTTATTTGTCCCGTTTTCTCTCATGGCCCTACTGTTGTACTTATTCTTTGTGTTACCACGTTCTTAGTTACTAATAGCCTAGGCATTAATTTACCTATATTTCATTATACTATCACTACCCACAGTCAACTTTCCAATTTCCATTGTTTCCCAATAAACGCTTCGTTTTTCAAACGAAATGTGCAAATTCTTCTCGTATACAGTATATAGTACGTATACCACATGGTGACCTTTCTGAAACCAAACATGGTCACCGTTTTTTGCACATTACCTGAGAGTATTCAGGCACTAAAGGCACCCTATTATTGTCAAAAGTAACCCCCCTTATAACGAAGCAAATAAGTTCGGTGGCTTTGCACAGTTTCGTCGTTCTCATTAAAAAAAATATACCAGTCTTCATGTTCGCACTTTCTGTTCTTTATATTTCTTCTTGCTTTGAGTCGAGTCAGTATCCTATATACAACAATTAGCTCTAGAGGCGAAAGGGTTTACACTTTCTAAAATCAAAAAGGTGTTTTCTAAAAAGATTTACCATAACGCCGTTACGTCGCTTGTAGGTGAACCATTCAGAGGAATTCTCCCGCTTGTATTTGATATAATAAAACCGTGTGAACTCTCTGCCCTGAAATACACAAAGAAAAAGTTGATTAGTGACGGAAAATACTAACCCACACTATGTGCAAAAGCAATTGTATTAAAAACAGAAAAATGAAAAAAATGAGCAAAGGTATAACGACGGAGCAGAAAATTTTATGTAAATACCATCAAACTATTTGAAACACTTTCTGATAATAACCGATTTTGCTTTAAAAAATACATGCTGGGGAGAATAGGGGTACCGAGGATATATAATTCATATATTCACATAACTATTTAGCAAAACAAATTAGGGAGAGTCAATTTCCCTAAGTGGATCGGGGTGAAGCGACCGTATTGGAACTAATTCCTGAGAAATTCCATTATCAACAAGATTCCAAATGAGGGAAATCTTTCTATACTGCTGGGATAGAGCAGTTATATTTTGTTCAGTCAACTGTATCCACTTTTATTGCAGCTCCCAAATATATCAATCTATACGAGGGAGGCTAGCGACCGAAAAAGGCAATTGGGAGTTAGGGATAAATTCGTTAAGGATAGATAATACGGGACAAACATAAAATATGGCTATATAGGAACGATGCATTTCCACTATCCATTTTACTATTCGAAATCACACTTTAGTGCTATCAACTATTTGCATCAAATGAATCTCACCCGGCCCACTTTATGTCAGGATATAAAAGATATAAACCCAAATTTATAACTCCTTTCGTGATATTATAACGTTAATTCAGTCGTCTGTGGAGGCGAATCTGAGAACCAAACCATATTCAATCAATGTCAAACAGATTTACTACAACTATTTGTAACATTTCAACACGGGCATTGCTTATTTACGACTATAACAATGCTCTTCGAGGGGAGGGGGGGGCATTTTTATAGTTAGGCTTAGACTACTGAAATGCACACATACCTGTCTACAAAAGCTCTAAATCTCCGCCAATTTTGATTCACGCCGCTGGTTCGCAAAACCGAATTATTTTTTAACTGCGTAAGGTTGGCGAATCTGTTTGAGAATATAACTTCCTACGGAATAAAATTACAAAAAACCGTAAACATGTCACGATTACAATAAAATGCCGTTGGTTACGACTTTTGGCATACTATTCTCTACCGCAAGTAAATCGAGTATGAATAACTGCAATTTATGTAACCGATTCAAATTTTCAAATTACATTTCAATTTGGTTTGAATTTTAAATTTAAATAATAAAATAGTTAAGTGTAAAATTTCACAATTTGTTCCTCTAATTCCTGCTATTTGCTTGACACTGTTTGAGTTGGAGATGAAACTGCACCAAACAACCAGTCTGCTTTTCTTAAAATATTCGACCAACCAGCATTTTCCTTTCTTCGAGCAATGTCTTTCGCCGTCCGACGAAGCACTGGGCAGATGGAGTTTTAGCCACGGGGTGAGAGGAGGCAGAAGAAATGCCGGGAAAGTTGTGCGTTGCAACTCGTATGTGTGTACTCCACCCCGTGTGGAGCGAGCAGCATCAAATACAACTCGGAATGACATGCCTACCAGACGCGTCCATTAACATCAAAAGACTGAGGGAATACTGCCCCGGGGGTTCTACCACGTTAGACATCCTTTCGTCAGTGGCACAAACCATAACCACCACCACCATCACCACCACACTATACACACAAGAAGTAAACTAGGATAACCTGAAAAACTACAGAGACAAACTGCAAGTTAATTAACAAGAGGACTCTCTTTCACTCACACATTCCGTTCCATTCAACAGAAAGACTTCCCCACAAGCTGGGCAAAAATATCGGTGAAGTTTTCACGATGTTGATAGTGGGTAGCACTGAATGAACTCTTTTTCTCATACACATAACCGCCCCCCTCTCACAAAGACATTTATTAAAAAAAGTTATCAGCTGCGCAAAAAACATTTTGCAAAACCAACCTAGCTATATACAATGGACGAAATGAGATCAAGAAACTGTTCAGCCTAACAACAAAAATTTCACTGGGGTGACAGATTATTTCATCGCTAATTTCGATTTTGGATAAACGCCCAAAAGGGAACTAGTTCTGGCTATCCCGCTTTTTCAAGTCACATATTTTTTGTGTCGAAGCTCTATTGGTAACAATCTAATGGGAATAAGTTGTGATGGGTAAGATAGGCAATTTCTAAAAAGCTAACAGAATTTTTCCACGATTTATGGCTAAATATGAAAGAGAGGAGGTGAGGTACACAGTGCCTCCTATTATTTACACCCTCCCCCATAATAAAAGAAGAAAGAAAATCCGTAAACATACCGACGACAAAATAAGGAAGTAATTAAATTTAATTATTCGAAGTTATTTAAAGGAAAGAAAATGGCGTTCCATCAACAAAAATCTTGTCGATGAGTTTACAAATTTAGGTACGCACATATTAGGCCATTGAAGAAAGGTGTAACAACCAAGAAATATAACTTGATTATTTGTAAATCACAAAGGATATCAAGTATAGTAAGCATTCGTTTTTCTCGAATAGTTAGTTCACAGGCTGAGATCAGCCCAATGAGGTAATTCGCTCTAGTAACGTGTGAGAATAAGATATTTGTTGTCCGATCCAGTAACACTACTTTCAGTAGTATAAACAAATTGTGGACTGGTGTCCAATGGTGACCTAGGGACTGAAAACGGGCTATCGTGAAAATATTTGAAAAATTATAAGGCTCGTCCAATAAAACGTTTCTATACAGCAAAACAAACAAACAGCAGGCAACTACCGGAAGTGAGCACATTATTATTTGGAGGGATTATTTCATGACAATGTTTAGGACGGAAGATAATTACAAAAGTATAATCCGACTGTGCTTTTTATGTTTTCAACAAAGCGGGTTTCATGGGTTTGTTAGCGGGCAGTCGACTACATAATTTGACCCAAAAATGAATAGGCGACCTTTTCAAAGATAGAACCTTGGAAACTAAAGCAAACCAGCTAGTCACTTCAAACGTTTCGTCTCAGTTTCGCCCCCCCCCCCACTCCCGGCCTCCACGATATCTGAATCTCGAGAGGCACCCATCTGTGTGCTCTGCATCTTTCTTTAGTCACTAGCCAATCTTCGAAGACGCAGGAACACTGCGGTTGTCCATTTTGAAAGTCCAAAATTAGAAATCGTCAGAAAAAGAGCCAGCAGCTATCGGTGACGTAGGAGGCCAGTGAGGTGTTACAGCGGGGTGCTTGCCTCATGTATGATAACGAAATTCGCTGCCCAGTCTCACAAATCCCGAAGGTGGGTGCAGCACAGAACACACTGTGTGTGCGTGGGGGGGGGGGGGCTGGAGCTTCCCACGAGAGACTCGCTAACAAAGCACACACACACACAACCGAAACGAGGATTTGATTTAGGGGAAAATTAAATTCACAGCCGGAGGGATTTCTTTAATCATCTTTTCCTCCAGACCGAAAAAAGGAGGCGGAGGAGGATTCATCACTGCACAGTCAGTCCGCCCTGTGATCTACACACAAACTTGAACATAGTGTAAAGGCCTGACTACCTATAGCATCATAGAAGAGCCCATGTCACAAAGAGGCAGCAACCCTCCCTCCCTTCCTTCCTTCTTGTCTTTCTCTCGAATAATGCCCCAGACGAGCGACACACACACCAAGGAAACGATTATCGGAGAGTCTCCACCCCTCACACACCATGAGAAAGAAGAAATAAGGGAACAATTTGTCCCAATCAACGACTCAGCAAATTGGCATCTTTTTTCTGTCACAGTGTGCGCGTGAAAGCTAATTTTCTAAGTGCACACGAATCCGCACTCTTTCAGAGGATGACAAAATACATTTTCTCTCCCCTTCATAGTTTTTAAAAATCTTGCTCATCACAACGCCTTCCTCCCCAGCCAAAAAAACAAAAATGAACAGTAAGTCTTGGATGGATAATTTCCGTTTCCTCACCCAGATGTTTTCTCTGTCAGCAATTTTCTAGTTGAAATCTTTAATCGATAATAAATTACATACGAAGCTAAAGAGAAAACAGATAATCCATTTTCAGAATATATGCAAGAACCACAAAAATGTCAAACTTCACAACAATGTCTTGTCTTAGTAGAAGACCGGAGGGACCAGCCTGCTCTTCGACTATGAAGAAGGTATAGACCACATGCCGACCTAATGTGCATTTTTTCTCTATTCACCCTACTTCGTTTGATGCGAACTGATTATGCACCGTTAACGTTCCAATTTTTTCTATACTGTGCATATATGTACAAAACGTTCAGTGTACATGATAAATGAATAAAGTATAAATGGATTAAATAAGGAAATAATAACGGAATAATTGTTATTCTTTCATCGTGTTATTCATGTAACCGTTTTTAATATCCGAAAACTAAAAAATGAGGTATAGTGGTCAGTGCAGGAGTACGGTACTCCAGTGATCCCACTTTCTCCCCCTCCTTCCCTCTCTGATTGGTGCTCTAGTCAATAAATTTCATCAAAAGAAACTCTCCCCTGCCCTTATACTGTTGATACCTCTTCGTATATTGTTCACAAACTTCCTTTCATATATTCTGGTTCGATGATTCTAAAGAAAAAGGCTATTTCTGCTGCTAAAGATACACTAATCTGTCTAACAATATCAAGAAATTATTTTTCGTGTTAAAGGCTTCGTCCTAATTTTCATTATAACGGTGTCACTCCAAAGTCAGTGAGCAAGTTACCTCTCTTGAAAAACTGAACAGACACTTGTCTCCGAGGATTAAATGAAGAACACACATTCTCAAACTCTGCAGTTGGTGTTTGATTCGGTTATAGATCTAATTGCCTTAGTTTCTTCAAGTGTATCGATTTTTATCGATCTTTATCTTTTAAAATATATGTTAAACTGTCGTGCGCTTTTCTGCGTCTTTCCGTTTGCCTTTTGAACTTATGCTTAACAATTTTTGGCTTAATCGTCTTCAATATTCTGCAAACGTCACAAGAAGAACTCAACTCCGGCATTCTCTCTTGTAGATCGGTTATATTTCTAATGCTATAGTGAAACAGATTCCATGGATGAAATATTGACACTGTATATGGAAGGAACTGTCTAATACTAAACAGCACCATCCATCAATGGGGTTCAGCGATCAGTCATCCTCTCATCCCTACCCCTCTAAAATGATCCGAAGTCACACCACAGAACTTCTGCAGTCGATTACGTCACCAACTGCAGCCAACAAAGGATAGCGTGTTAATGGTAGATTCCCTCAATTTGGATTCTGTTTCGTTAGTGCTCATCATTCATTGTGTACCGAAATGAAGTTCGGTCTCAATCAGTCTAGCCCTCGGGGTTTGTCTATTCAACCATACAACAACAACAACAACTGGTTTGAGGGGCACAAAAATATTTACTTTTAACACAAAATCCTGTCAAATACTGAATTTTGTCTGACCAAAGCTGTCACACCAATAGCATGGACTTCTCATCGGGCTTTGTGGTGGTGACCCCTAAGACAGCAGCAGAACGATGTCACTTTTCCAGATTCATTATGCCTCCCTCAATCTAATGTCTTTTATTTGGTAATGAATACGCAGTGGAGTGAAGCGTTACATCCATTTGACTGGCCTCTTATCTCTCACAACAACAGCAAATTGGGAACACTAAATTGGAGTTGTTTTCTCTCTAAAACAGTCAGATCACTTCAGAGACAGATCTTCACAGTTTTTTAAGAAAAAAATATCCAGTTAGCCATAAGCAGAAAAAATTCAACGGTAATACATTGCGTATATTGTAGATGAGTAAGTAATTTAGGTGCAATAAAAGCCTGGGGCTCTGAATGGGGGATGGTCGCGCACCTACCCACAGCCTTGGGGGGCACAAATTAAATTCACTCAGAGGGACGCAAGCACATTTGCGTGGCGTGTACATTTCTCAACTCTAACTCCCTAGAGCATGCAGATGCATTCCAGGTGTAGTCCAAACAACGCACTATGTGGACAGGCTGCACCATATAATTCGATTGATTTCTATTTATATATCTATGGGAAAGGGGGGAGATGGGATCCGGACGTGTTTCATCGTGTCCAACATGTGCCCCCAGGACTACCCCCCGTACAACATGTGTATACGCCACCCCCACCCCGATGCTGTGTACATTACCACTATCACCAGTATAGCTCAGCTGTGGACATGTACACCACGGCCGGAGCGCTCTCGCTGTACATACTAATGTCGCAATTTAAATGTATAGTCGTCGAAAAAGCAGGGACGCGCCCTGGAGGGCAAAATCTGCAGATGTGTTTAGGGCATAAAATTCCTGTTGGCGGTCTAGCACATTCCATTGATTTAATTCGAGGAAAAATGATACACATCTACCCTCCATTAACTATAGCATGATTCCGCAATATGTACATATACTGGAAGTTGAACGGCTGCTGACTTCATTTATTTGAGATTTAAACATTTAAATTCACATCTGGTGTGCGACATCTAAATGGCACAGCGCCTATATATGCACATCTTACAGCATCTGTCTAGTTAGACTACGTACATAGGACCGCATGGCAAAATGGGACATGGATTAAAATGTATACAATATAGCTCCCGCAAAAAAGCTTTCTGAGAAAGAAACTCCGTCTGCATTTTTCATCAACAAAAAGTATGATATCGCTCTCTTTTACTTGCCTCCTATACTGTATACTATCACTTCGTTTCCCTACACACAGAGAGGCACACCAAGGCCTCCCCGACCACCACCTTCACTTGCATTATATTTGTATAGCATTTGAAAACATATTTACGAACTAATAATATAGTAGCCATGGCTCAAAAGAATGTTTGAGAAAACCGAGAATATTGAAACAATCGAACAGCATACACAAAATGAAATAAATGAGTGAATTCAAAAATTGTAAATGTTTCCCTCTCGCAACAGAGAGCCCCTTATGGCAGACCAAGTCACATAGAAAGCGAAAATCGATAACTGGCAATTACAGTTAGGTCAGCGAGCAGAAATCCTGTTATCTAACAAGACACCACCAGGCAAAAATGCCGTACGACCGAATACCATAGCGCCGGGAGCAGCAGATCAAATAGGAGCAACAGTTCGATTGGAGTGGAAAGGCGCAAAGTGCTCACACTGCACACCATTTTCGGAGGCAGTAGTGGCAATGTGAGCTGACTCATCTCCAAAGATGTAAGACAGACAGGCAGGGAAAGCGGGACAGCCAGAGAGCGCGGAAGGGAAGTATAAGCAATCAAGACCGGACGAGTCAATTGGATTGCACGTCTGACCGAGAACAAATTTTCTAAAATCCTCAACGGAGCATCTGACCAGAAGTGTGACTACTGTCGTAGTACCCTCCCCTCCAGTCAACCACACATTCGACAAACATCGTTTTCACTCGAATAGAAACCGTCGTATAGCGACAGTCCCTTCCATGGTCTAGAATCTAGATAGACAGAGACGTTAGAGGAACTCTGAGGAGTCCGGCAGAAATCAGCTGCGTTGGCGAAAATATATGAATATATGGGTGTGTTGCAAAAACGTGAATGGACTATAGGCAGACAGGTGGGGTGTAGAAGATCACTACTTTTGGATGCCTTAGCGCCCCGACATCCTGGAAGATAAAGAGAAAAAAAGAGGAGAGAAACCGTAGGAGGTTCCATGGAATGCAGCACTTTGCCTGCCGAAGCAGGTCACTCTCACCAGGGGCTGCATAGGGGCAGAAGACTATTGTCGAACACTCAATAGTCAGAAATGAAGATGTCGCAAAAATATATGTATATTATAACGAAAAAGTAGAGTGACGTGAACGCAGAAAAAATAAAATAAAATACAATCATAATCAATAAAAATGAGATCGATAATGCTCGTTTGCTGTCCGTTTCTATTACTTTATCCGCGTAACCAGCGTCGTAATTAATGTACATAAACAAAAAGATAATATACTACAACCCATCACTTTGCACAATGTTATTCCTATCAATCCAAATCTTGGGTGGACTGGTAGCTGTCTGAGTGGAAAGAGAGAGTACAAAGAACATTTTCTCTTTGGAGGACCTTGAAGAAATATCGATCGCCAAGTGCATATGGTATCAAATTGCTTTCCACCTCCTCCTCCTTTCTCCTTTCTCAAAGTAGCACACAGAGACACACAGAGAATACTTTAATTTTTCAAGGAAGAGCTCGCGAGTGTGGTGGGGTGAAGGATAAGTGGGATCGAAATACAAGGCAAGTGGAAGTGAAATCGTGGTGTTTGGGGTAATCGGAGACTCCAAAAGATTCCATCTGAATTCTCTGCCGTGCTCACGGCGAGATAGGTCGAAAAACTAACATCACCAACCAAATCAAACCAAACCACCAACCAGAGAAAAATGTAAACGTTTATATTTTCTGAAAAGATTAGCCATTTATTAAAAAAACGCTTAAATTAACCTGTTTGTCTAGCATTGCAGAAAGGGAAAACTTCACATATATGATACTTTAGTTCAACTGAACGGGTAGGATCTGTACCAGGGGCGCAGTCAGGATTTGGTCAAGGGGGGGGGGGATACTTTAGAATTTTTTTCTGGGAATTATTTTTTTAATTATTTTTTGCTTATTTTCCCCCAAGGAAGGGATATATCCCCTTATCCCCCCCCCTGGCTACGCGCCTGATAGTCATATCTAT
>JAUYWV010090723.1:0-14922 GCA_032274565.1 Nematoplana nigrocapitula | reverse complement strand
GACGTCGAACACATCGCCCTGCGCTGCCCGGCTGGCATCGACAAGAGAGCGAAGGCCGGTATATCGCGACTGGCCGAGCTCTGTAACAAACCCAACGAAGCAGCCGAGTGGTGGCGATGGTTCCGACAGCGCGAGTGGAAGCCCCGACAGACGAGACCTGCTGTACAACAACAACAACACCAGCATCAACAGCCCAGCATCAGAAGAAATCTTCTGGTAGTTTTGTCTCTGAAGAGCCCGCCAACATTTTCCCAACAAGTTTAATTAACTAACTTAATTCACTCAAAGACTATGTACAACACCAGCATCAACTGCCAAACAACAGAAGCAATATTCGGATAGATTTCCTTTTTTCTCCGATCAAATAAATTAAACGAAAACATTGACAAAACTGAGCTGACTGAGTATCTAAGATATTTTTATTCAGAACTAAGGACGGAGGATGGAAAATTCTATTCACTTACTTCTATGACGTGTATAAGTGCGGGTCTGTTTCGTTTCTTCGTGACTAAAGGACTATCATAGAACATTATTTTGGATATAAAATTTTCAGGGGCTAATAAAATCTTAAAAGCTCTAGACAAGCAATATATGGAAAATGGCGAGTCTGTTAAAAGTTATCCTGCAATAGAAGAATCGGATACCATGAAGTTACGAAGCTATTTCGATAGATCTACTCCCGACATATTACAGGAAGAAGTTTATTTTATTATAGAGTTTTATCTTGGAACACGCGGGGGTGAATGGATACGTTATCTTCGTCGAGAAAACATAAAGATGAAATGCGATTCAAGCAATAGTGAATATATTGACGTTGAAGGCATACACTCTATTCAGAAACACCATCAACCGTCCCTGAACCTCAAAAGAGAGAGTACAAAACAATCCAGAATTTATGCAAGTGACATAAAGGAATCTTGCCCTGTGGCCGCCATTAAACTTCTGCTTGAGAAGCTCGCAGCTAAATGTGAATTTACATTTTACAACAAAAAAGTGGCATGACCGTGAGTTTTGGTACAATCCAAAAATGGTTATTGTAGTACATACCATCGGAAATATCATGCAAAATGTATCTCAGAAGGCAGCTTTATCAAAGATTTACACGTCACATTGCATAAGTTGTGACCAAACTGTTCAATAGCGGCTTCAGTGTTCAAGACATCCAATGTGTCATCGGTCACAAAATGACAATTCAGTGAAGAGATATTTTTTTAAAAGTCGGCGATGAAAAGAAGAGGCAATATTCAGCAGCCCTTTCAAACGGTTTCTCTTCAAATGCTGTTGCGTCGTCCTTTTCTTCTTTTACAGAGGTTAGGCATTTTTCAACTCCCTCTGCATCATTGTCCAAAGATCATGGTAATTAATCTATATAATTATGTACCCTATTTATTATTATATTTTATGCTATTTTCAGTAACAATATCGGCACCTCCGTCAAAGAAAATGAAAATAGGCATGGAAGGAAATACAAACACCTTTCGATTCACATCTGAATAATCTGTTTCTTCAAGCAGCTAAACAGTTTGCACTATTTGACTGAATTTGTTCAGTCTTATGTATGAATTGTGGTTTGTTTATTGCCGTTATCATTCTATCATTGTTTATTGATTAATTTTAGTGTCCAACAATGTCATTGTTGGACTGCATTGTTTGACGCTCAAAAAAAGTCTTAACCATTTAAGGTGGAAAATTTTAAAATTTATCAATCAGTATCTCATTGCAGCGCAATCGATTGTTTTAAATTTAAATTACCAGTGATTTCTATGCAGTTCTTTCTACGCAGTACTTTCTATGGAAGTCGATATTAGACAGAGAAATATATATGTCAAATTGACCGAGTATAGTCTTTCCATGGTGTATAGAAATCCTAAACTCAGTTAATTATCATACACAGAAAAGATAATAGTCCACATAAAATCAATAATTAATCGATGTTCAGCGGCAAACTCCTTAATACATTTCGTCATAGGCCTCGGCAAGTGCGACTCCCAAAGCCCAGCCGACAGATTGGTTGCGTAGTTTATCCTTGACAAGGAAGGTGACGGAGTCTTTGGGCATGTCGTAGCCTTCGCGGAGCAGGGCCAGGATGTAGGAGGTGCTCATACAGTTGTAGTGAGCATATTTGCCACTGCTTGGTGGATTTTGTCAGACTTTCCTTGCCGCATTCTCAATAAACGGGATATCGACTTCTTCTCCCTTTTTGTCCAACACTCCGTCCGTCAAAAGAGTATAATAAAAGCCGGCGAACATGAAGTAGTTTTGCGAGATGGGCTGGGGCAGAGGGCGAATGTGCTTCACCGCGTCCTTGGCCTCCTCGTAGCACGCATCAAATCGATCCTCGTTCCGGGGTCCCCAACTGCTGGCTTTGACGCGGACTTTCGAGGCGCCGAATTGTTGTACACTGGTGAATTTCGGGTTAAAACAGGCGCTAGAGAACGCCTGTCGTTTCGTGCAGTCGTTGAGCTTGCACTCAGGAGTCACTCGAAGCATCTGCAATCGGCCCGACATCAGTCCCTGGCCCAAATAGCTGTGCGAATAGAGCGTGAATTTCCGACCGAATGCAGTGAGATTGCTGAGAATGATAGACCTGAACAAGGAACATTAGATTTGTGTTGTATGGAAGACCAATATTTCAACGAGGTTTACTGATGAAAGGAATGCCACATATCATCTCACTTACCTCCGCCTAAGCAGGTTCCGTCTAGTGTGCAGATTTTCCAGCCTATCTATGGTCGATGCATGTAACATTGAATTTCATGGTCGTTTATTCTCACGTCCTAGTGGGTGTCATCTAGAACAGTTCAGGAGAACGTGCTTCTCGGTGTCATCAACTTCTTCCATACAATTCAGGCAGAATGGATCCCCCACTTTACTAATGGGATTCTTTCCTATTCGTAACAACTTTGAAATACGATGACCTCTTTGCAATTGGGTTAGTCTATGTTTGCAGGGTATGTCTTTCAACCATTTGGAGTGGATTTTGCCTCATCTGCCTCCTCGTTCCCTGGGATGTTACAGTGATAGGGAATGCATTGCATATTTACAGGGAATACAATAAGTTAAAAGAAGTAGTAAAGCGCGTTAAAATGTTTACTTTCAGTAGTCTTTACAATTTTACAATATTTCCTGTTCAAATGCAAGCAGGAACTACGTAAGATTGCGAGTTTGGACGCAGTATCTGGTCGGCGATCCAGACCATCAGAGAGCGAGGCCCACTCATCCAGTTTGAGTGGGTCCCGATCCACTGTAGACTTCAGGGTAACGAAATGACCGATGCAGCCGCCAACGAGGCCCGAGAGTTGAACCAGTCCACGGTGTCCATCCGGTTCCAACAGGCGAAATGGGCTCAACCTCCCGGGGCAATCCATGCCAGCAGTAATTTAGATACTGGGATTGTCGGTAGCCTTGTGCTACACTTCAATCCTCTTTGAGAGGCCGGGTAAACAAACATACAAACAAACAGGCGCACCACAAACCAAACAAACGTCAAAGCTGCTGGGGGTTATCATCGCGAGTGGTCCAAAGTCCCCAATTGCCTGACACGGACCGAACAAGTCATCGACCACCAACTTCGGTCAGGCCAGTCCCCCATCACGCGGAGTACCTATTTCACATCGGGCGCCTCGACTCCCCCGACCGCCTGGTGTGCGGGACTCCCGATACCATTAGTCACATGCTGTAGAACTGTGCGGTGGGTGACCCAGCAGGAATGGATCCGTTCGGCGCGGGGGCTATTCTAGGGGCAATTCTACTATCCCGCAAAAAACGGTATAGTATCTCCGGAAGGCCCCGCCTATATCCGGCCAAGGGTTGGGCAGGCGTGCAGTGAACGCAAAGAAGAACAATAAGCTAGTCAGCGTCAGAGTATGTCATGAAGAAGCGCTAACGCCTAATAGATCAATATACAATACAAAATACACAAACCAACAGAGGCTCAATGACGTCATAGCGCAAACGCCTCTGTGTTCTCTAGATCATCTTCAACATCATCCAAGGGGATCAAAGGATCTCCATATCCCTCTGGTGACCGCATGACCCGACGTGGCTTAGATTCATCACTCATCACACACGCGTTGCTGACATCTGCCGCATGCCGCTACAGCACTCCATTAACCTAAACTGTCACTCCCGGGCCTATTCCAGTCATTTAAGTCATGTTACGACGACAAATTTGATACCATAAGATGCGCCTCAAACATTTCCTGTTGATCGCTATCGAAATGCACACTCTGCAAAAGGTTTGACATCGGCCCACAACTGAAAATTGTTTTTTGACTCAGCTATCCGTCCCGCTATTAGAATGGTCCCTGTCTATTTACTTCACATCCTGCCTTCCTAGTTCTTGGAATCACTTCAGGATATCGGATACAGACCAAACGTCGCTCGCGGTGCATGATACAGCACTGTATAGACACTGAAATTGGTATATCATTAGTAATGGGAAAGGTAATCTATTCTCGGCCAGCACCATTACCTACCGATCCCGTTGGGGTTTGAGGTAGTAGACCACCTGTGTCGATCCTCCTCCCAAATCCAACGCCCCGAAAGACTTCTCCGGATTGGTGAGTTTATCGGTCAAATAATTGGCAGCCAGCCAAGCATAGTTGCCTTCGTCAGTGCCCGACAACATGCCCACCCCGTTCTCCGGCACTCTGTACTGCTCTGCGTATTCACTACTGAGCATTCTCCGAATCTCCTGGAAAATAGCCTCCACTTTGGCTGGGTCTTTGGCGGCGGCCAGTCGCAGACCGGCGGTGGCTTTGACGAGCAGCGCGTCCTGGTGGCCGGCTACGCGATCGGATTTGATGATGTCCATGTCCAACAGTCTTTTGATCCCCTCGGCGGCCTCGCGCGGATTCTCCAGATGAGCGGACAGGCCCGGCTTTTCTTTTTTCTTGAAGGTGGACAACAGTTCAATCCCATACGGATTGGACTTGCTCTTGCGGAATCGGAAAAAGTTTATTTTCGTACCCGTACTTCCGGCGTCCATAACGACCACGTGAACGTCATACGACCTAGTTGGACGAGCCATCACCATATCTTGGATTGCCAAGGTGATCAGTAAAGCTATTTTCGCCAGCAGCATTGTTCTAAAAAACAGATTTTATAACAGAAAAACGGATTTTGTACGTCTGGTTTTACAAAGTAACATGTTCCTTGTCGTTTGAATACTCAAATTGCCTGACACAAGTATGATTACCCGTATAGCGTTAGTAATCCTATCTATAATAAGGAATTTGAATTCTGTAGTATATTCATTTAGAAAAGCAGCAATATCCATTCTCCTAGTTGATTCATTTCGCATTGCAATCAATAATCGCTTATTCTGCAGAATTCAAATCCCTGCAGCATATTGATTTAGCCTCGCAGCAAAAACATGTTTTTTGGGGTATTTTTTTCTGCTGTGGGCCTCTCAATTAGAAATTTTGCATCTCGTGGCTATTTTTCCCATGTTACCTATTGGCGTGGCATTTTTGAGTCATCAAGCAAGCAAATCCGTCAAGATATTTGGGAGAAAAATACCGGTCAGACATATATACATACATACATTTATCTAATTATAGATAGGATAATTAGTTATATTTCAATTTTTTTTTATATTCGATATTTCTATATATAAAATTTATATTGATTATTTCTATACAACATTTATACTTATTTTTCGCTTATATTTTTCTGATATTTTTCTCTTTCTCTTCAAAGGATAAATTTTTAAAAATAAAATTATAAATACCGACTTGAAAACCGTTACGAGCAGCACATCATCGCATAAAAAGTCTTACAGCAAAATATCGCGCCGCGTGTACCCTTCACCTTTGTGTTCTAAAATTGTACATACGGATAATTAATGTGAAAATTAATGAGTAGGGTATAATTAGTGGAAAGATTGCGTTTTGAACAGAGAAAGAAACTACATGAAAGGTATGAAAGTAAGTTCAGATTAAATATACAGGAAGTCAACTATTGGAAATATACCATGGGTAAAAAACGGAACTCAATAGAATAGCTGTATTTGAACGGCTGAATAAATAATTGGCTTGGGATGAAAAGTAGAACGAAATAAGAAGGTTAAGCAGACTCCAATGTTTGATCTCATTTCTTTATGAAAAACAGAAAACAGGAAGCCTGGCGTTATTACATTGTAGCCTATTTCAGAGAAGAAATATTTCCTCAATGACATGACGTAACAATGTTTTTTAAAAAGAGAAATGTACGAGAAGCTTTGATGAAGAGTTGAAAACTTCAATTACTAAGACGACTGAATACTGTAAATACACTGGGGAAAAGAAAGGATGAAGGAGGGAGCATGACCAGCAGTAGTACGAGCACAGGAGCAGAGGGAGAATGGCCAATGTGAGTATAGGACGGTAGATGTCATTGTAAATAAACTGACGTAGTTGGCGTTCAAAGAAGGAGATGGGTGAAGAGCAAGCGTTATTCGGAGATAAGAGTGTATGATAACAGAGGAGCGAACGCATCTGCGAGTTCATGCATTGTCTGAATGATAGAACATGATTGGGAAGCCTTGGACTAGATGAGAGAGTGCTCATGAGGTGAAGAATTCACCCTCTCTCTTACACACGCACACATACTATCTCTCTCTTTCCACTCTCTCCTCCACCTCGCTCTCATTCTTCTCTCTGTCTCCCTTTCCATCCTCTCCTCCACCTCGCTCTCACTTTTTTCTCTCCCCCTCATCTTTCCTCTCTCTCTCTCTTTCCACCCTCTCCTCTACCTCGATCAAACTCTTCTCTTCTCTTCTCTCTCTCTCTCTCTCTCTCACACACACACACACACACATTCCCTCTCTCCATTGTCTCCCCCACATCCCTATCACTCTTTCTATTATCTCTAACCCACTTGACCTCTCTCTCTCTCTCTCCCTCTCTTCACCTTCTTGCTCCCCTCAATCCTCTTATTTGCATGTACTATCTCTGTCTAACTCTCCCGTCTCTATCTCTCTCCATTCACTCTCTTCAATCTCTCACTCTCTTTTCCTTCCTCAGCGTTCTCTCTCTCACAAATACACACATAAAAAACACAGACCTAGATGATGTTTTATTAAGAGCAATGTCAAATCACGCTTTCTATCACCTGCGTCCAATGTAAAATTAAATTGCTCGTAATTCTATTTGACAATAAATCAGTGAGTATGTGTCCTTGAAAAAAGAACCAATGTTGTTCAAGACAAAAACACATCGATCAAGGTTTAAATAAGTTATTATTCGTCCAGACCCATATATTTTACGTCCAAATGAATAGCGTGGCTTTTCCATAAAATGACCGCGGTGGAGAGAGGCAGATAAGATTGGACATTTCTCCAGACCGCTACCATGTCAACAGACAAACGCCGGTGGAAGAGTCGGGAACACTGCTGGGCGCTGGTGCGGCTTCGAAAATAGAAAGCTGTCACTTATGCGAGATGGTGTTGGCCTAGGAGATCAAAGCTTTGATTTATAAAGCTGATGCGACAGTAAGGCGATAAGCGCATATGGATTCCGGGTTCGCTGTCTTCCCCTCTCCTCATCGTACGAGAAAGATAAGCAGCGATAATAATAGTATGTCAATTTGACATAAAAAACTGTAAGGACAGCTTCACTAAATATGGAGAGAAAGCCCCCATTTTAGACATGGCTGTATGGCTTCGGAGCGCTTATCAATTAATCCGGTTACTCCGCGCGGCTTTAATCGGTTAATTGCATAATTTTGCACTAGTTTACCAGCTACTCAGACCTCGATTTATCAAAGTCAAACTGACTTACCAGTGTTGCTACACCCAAAAATATGGAAAAAATCGCAGAACAACAACTAATATTGGATAACACTGTTCTCCACTGGCACAACAGAAAGCCTGGGCAATTATTTAGTCTGGAAACATTGCCTGAAACAATTTCCAACGGAATTGGGACTTTTAAAGGCTTCTATTGTGTGTAACGTCCATTACGCTGTTGGGTGATTGATTTCGAAGTCATTGTGCTCAGCAAGAGATGGCTTTTGAAGAACCGACGATTACTTTTACATCACTGGGTGGGGCAGTGAACAGTTAACGAGCGACGATATCTGAACTGGTATCTTCAACTTGTCAAATTCTAGTGAGTGCTGCTGAAGGTTTTTGAGTGAAAAATCTTGTAGTAGGATTTGGAAAACCTCGAACCAACAGCGTCCACTAAGGTCGATGACTGCTTTCTTCAGCGGCTCAGTACATGGTTCGGCCATTGGTGATATTCACCATTTTCATGTTTACTTCAAGGGTTTTAAACTATACACCATTTTCACAGCACTTTCTTTCTTCGCCAATGCATTAAACAAGCAGTAAACAGGAAGTTTGTCAAGACTGCGAGCTTTGATCAAGACAAGAAATCAATAAAAGCGCAACTAACAAAGTTCAGAGTTGACACGACACGGCAATACTAAATGCTACACTTCTAATATTAATAGAAAAAATGTATATCATAAAAGTTGAAAAAATCGCGGACAAACAGAAAAAAATTCTATAGGTGGACTCGAAATTTCACATACTTGTTTGGCAAAAATATTTAATATTGTCAAGGTAGAACAGTACAAAATTCCAGATACTGTCCATACTGTACAATCTACAGTATAAAAATGCAAAACAGAAAACTGTGTCACTGTTTATCCCAGTCCCCAACTCGCCCGGTCAATATATAGTTGGAAGCATTTGAAAGACAATTGTCGTGCTATTTAATGACACTTTTGTCCGGACACGCAGACCAACGGAATCATCCACACAAATAGATTAACACAAAACAATAGTAAACCAAAGTCTGCGGAAGGGAAGCAATACAGATCGACATACATAGATGAGAGGCGTTTTAATTTTGTCACTATTTGGTATCATACGACAGCTAGGATCATACTCCATCCGACGAAAACACAAGAAACGAAATTATGTGTAGTTATCTGGCTAAAAATACGCTTAATAAAGTGAAAACGGCGAGATAGGCACGCCAGTTGACTTTCTACCCAAATACGCATAAAGCAAAACTACAATGATATTACCTTTAAAGAAGGAGGAGAATATTGGGCGCTAATGCACTTGACTAACCAGTTATGAAGACGGTCGTATAACCAACCGAACAACCGCTTAGCCAACCGTATAAACAACACACGACTTAACAAACGATAAACACATTCCAACCATTACAAACACAACGTATAGTAAAGTCTTCACAATCACTCAGGCAATAATATAAAACACTCTTGATTAAATGCTAACATTTCTTTCCACGTAACTCATATCCCTTCAAGGTCATTCAGAGATGGTATACGGTTGGGTTATACGACCGTCTTCATAACTGGTTTGTAAAAAGCATTAGCTCCGAATATTGTATAAATGATAGCAGTTGCGCAATTTTTATATCATTCAAAAACGTTTCATCGAGAAACAGTTTTGCGTTGCACACAACATTTTTCTTCCTTTTTGCTCTTGGCAAAGTTGAAATTTACTGAAAGTGGAAAATATTATCTCAAATATAGCAGTTGCGCAATTTTTTTTATCGTTTATTGATTTCAAATAGGAGCCTCCTCAAGTTTATTGATTTCAAATAGGAGGCTCCTCAAGTTTATTAATTTCAAATAGGAGCCTCCTCGAGTTTATTGATTTCAAATAGGAGGCTCCTCAAGTTTATTGATTTCAAATAGGAGCCTCCTCAAGTTTATTGATTTCAAATAGGAGGCTCTTCCAATTAATTAATGTCCCATTATACTTTCCATTACGCGAGGAATTATTCGTGAATAACATCAACAAAATACGTCAAAGATTTTTTGGAATAAAGTATAGCCATTTATTCAACTCGTCGGCGTGCGTGAGTGCGTGCAAATTCTCAGAAACTTCGGTCCAGTAGTTTCGGAGGAGTATCGAAACGAAAATACATAGCAAACAAACCATCAGACATCGACACGAATTTGCCTTGAAGTTTTCTGAATGATGGGAAACTTTCACGGAAATCATCTACAGTCTTATATTACATTCCATTGCCTGATCGTAATGACTCAAACGATTTTGGCACTGGTGTGCAACTACTACTACTCACCTTTCCCGAAGGCAGTTGGAGATCTTTGAGACTCTGGAAGATGATCTTCTCCGTTTTCCCAGATGCGAAGGTCTTGCTGATTGTCCGCACGGGAATGTTATTGGACGGATTCACTGTTAGGCACAGTCGCATCCAACTGCACGGGAAGGAGGTGAGAGGTGTTTAGCACAGGAGCCAGCTACCTTATTTCCTCCGTGATGTCGGGACGCTCCCGCGAATTGCAATAACAACAGTAACGAGTCAACAGAGAACACGAAGAAAAAGGAAGATGTCCGGAGGGAGGGAACTCGCTACAGAAAGGACAGGTAGACCTAAGGATCCATTTTAGAAAACTATAAATTAATATTAGGAAGGCGATAAGTGATTTGCAAAATGTAAACTATGGGGAAATCGTCAGACAGAACATCAAGGCCTGCCGAATGAGGAACAATTGCAAAAAGTCGATTTTTATCTTTGCGCAGCTTAGCATTTTCAATGAAAAGGTTTGCACAAAATTATTAGAAGAATAATCGTCAAAAACCTTCCTCCTGCCGTAATTCGTTATTTCACTTGGACATTATCAAGCCAAAATTTTAAATATTGCGCGTACAAGTTCATCAGAAATAACATGGGTGTCGGAGCCAAGGGGGCCCCCTGGCAACGTTTTTTCAATCAAGAGAGCCCGTCTGGCAATGCCTTTTCACTCAAGGGGCCCCATATTTGTGGATGCCCAGTCACTTATTTTAGAGAGGGCCTCGGCATCCACTCCAGGGGACCTCGGCATCCAAATGGATGCCCAGTGTTTATGTTAAAAAACGCCCTGCTTAAAGGGGGCCATTGTGTTTCTGAAGAGCCCACATTTAAGTCGGAGGGAGGTTCACCGCACCCAACGACCACTTCTGGCGCTGCCCGTGTTCTCTATACATAGGGAGGTGAAATAAAGTTAGACGAGATAAAAAACATTTTCTTGAAAGGCGCGCCCCTTGTAGAAATGTAGACTATAGACAAAATAACCTTAGCGTAGGTTGGCGTCTTTTTGACTTAGAAAGTTTGAGAAAGAAATTTTCGTAATTCAAGTTTAATTTTTTGAAAAAACTTCATGTAAAATTCATTAAAAAATAAATACGAAATATTAAAATACGAAATTTGAAATACGAATAATTTAAATACCAACATTCCTATACGAAACTTAAATTTTTATATACGAAAAGTTGACATACTACCGTTCTGAATACATTTAGTAAAATTTGGCTTAGTGTGCCTTTTCAAAAATAATTGTGCCCTTTTTTGTATGAGCACCCCCAGATTCAAAAGCGTTCCGACACCCCTGGACAAGAATGTAATAACATGAACAAAAACATTAAAACTATCATAGGAAAACACACTTTTAGAATAAAAAGGAAGCACCGTTATTAGTTTGAGATGCATCGAGAAATGGGTTTCTGTTCGTTCTTCCCCTACCTTGGTCTCTGATTCTCACTTTTTCACTCTACCTTGTTCTTTGTCTCCCTTCATTAAGTAACCTTGTCAAGCGGTTGAAACGATTGCCTGGATTGCATTATCTCAGATTGGTGGCTAAACGCGCTGCTGTGATCCTATACGTCACTGAGGCCAAATCTCGTCTATTGTTTTACGTGTGAGGTGGATCCTCAAGTGTCCGAGATTTGGCCGAACACATCGAGGGGCACACAGAAGAGGCAGTAAAGTAAACGGTTTTGAAGATAGACAATTATAATGACTTCCGTAGTAAGAAAATAAATCTATAAAAATTTTTAATTTCTCCCGCAAGAAAGTGGGGAAAAACTCTCCTGCTTCCCCCACTTGTCCTGAAAAAAAAACATTCTTCCGGAAGAAACCCAACCCTGCAACTCAATATGCTTATCGACGAGTATATAGCCAGAATAGTCGTTAAATTGAAATAGTCCTAATGACATATAGTCTTACTGATTTTCTCGCATATTAAATCTGACGCTATGAAAAAGTTTTTCCATTTTTGGTGTTCTCTAAAAACAACCAAATTCCAGTTTGTAAAATATCCGAGCAAAGAAGAAACATTAGAGCAAGTGCAGGAATTCCAATGCTAAATGATGCTACAATTAAATTAAAAGATGTAACATACGCAAAGATGGAAAAAGTATAAGTAAGTAAAATCTCTTCAAAATTAATGCATGTACCATTATCCTTTTATTTCATATAACTATAATATAGTATAGGGAAGGATAACAGCAAATGGTTAATGCATTTAATGAAAAATGTATGGATTTTGGTAATAAACAACAAAGAAAAGATAAAAATAACTTGAACACGTGACTGAATATGAAGACCTTGGAAGCTGGATTACAGAGGATGGTGAATCGAATGCGAAGAAGAAGAATTGGAAAAAGGCGAAAAGTGACTTTTGCAAATTTAAAGAATTATTGAAAAGTAACAGCAACCTTGACTTGAGGAAAAGATTACTTAAAGCTTACATATTTTCAGTAGTATAGGGTACGCCAGCGAAGCATGGACATTTAGCCAAAAGATCATAGAAAAAGGGCAGCTATACCTGCTTTGGTTCTAGAAGGCATGCCAGAAGGGAAACGGGACAGAGGTCGGCAAAGCGAAGCTTGTGAAGATTATATTAGGAAATACAGCAGAAGAAAATGCATCGGAATTGCAAACATGAAAGCTGAGAACAGGCACAATTGGTGTGTTATGGTTGCCTATCTTCTAATAGAAGACGGTACCTAATGATGATGATGATGATGAATTAAAATACCCTAAAGACGATAGTTATAATTTCAAACCTCAAAACATTTTTAAAATAAACTACTCACTAGTTATCTCGTTTTTAAGTAGTACATAAATAGTTATTATTTTTTCATTTAGAAACTATTTTACATTAAAAAGTGCAGGAGAAATCCCTGTATATCCAAACAAAGTGTACATAGTTAAATGTTATTATTGCAATAACAAAACAAATATTCCTAATGGATTATAACATATATTTCGTTTGGATATACAGGATTTCTGCTCTTGATTTTAATAAAAATATTTTCTAAGCGAAAAAAACTATTTATGCATACTTACCCAAGCGTAAATCGATATTTGACCATAAAGGACCGGCCCTATCGGGTCATTTTGTAGGACCTGATAGAGAGCAGACTGGGCTATCGAATGATATAGTGATCATTCATATCGGTTCAGCAATTTTGGAGTTGTGAGGTCAAACGTAAAAGGAAAAAAGCTCCCAAAATGCGATTTTCGCCATCTTTGGGCCCAAATTTGACCTCGAAGGAGACCTCGGTTGGGAAAAGTAACCCTTAGATAAAGTATAGTACTCGGCTAGACCTATCATTTGAGATAGGTTTCATTAATATCTCTTCAGTAGTTTTCATATAATATCGATCCAAAGTAGGAGGCTTTTTTCCGCGAACCTAACCCTAACTGAATTTATTAAATTTTGAAGAGACGAACGAACTCTGTCTCTTACCTAATCCATGGTACTGGCATCTCGTACTCTGTTAACATCCTAACCAGAATCCGACTGCTCAGATGCAATATCTACTCAGTACTGCTGTACAGCTGTGAAGGATGGACAATCAGCATAGGTCATACAGGCGAGGCTGGACAATGCAGAAATCTGGTCTCGTGTAAGGAAAAGGTCAAGAATGACGTATTTTGCACAGGGCGGGTGTCAACCGGCAGGGGATAAGGGGCAGTGGAGTGTCCAGCAGGTCCGATCTTTCAGGCATGTTAGGAGGAAAGTCGATTTGGAGGTGATGGCTGTGTGGGGGAAAATTGAAAGACGTCGTTGTTGTTGATTACCCGGCCCCTTCCGGTGGATGGGGAGGGGGCAGCGCAGGGCCGCCGAGGTCCAGCAACCAGGCAATACCGAACAGACGTCTGCATAGGTCAAGAGGCTCACCGACTCACCAAAGATGTCGCAGGAATGGCAAGAGGAGAAATCGGACTGACCAATCCGATGGAGGTAAGACGCAAGGAGGGTGGAGTGCCCGTTGGAACGAAGGAGAAGCTCACCAGAAGAAGCATTGGGAATCTGGCAGTCGGGAAGTTTGTTGAAAAGAGTAACGAACGACGCTATAATAATCATTTATTGCAACTAGTTTCTCCTATACAAGCAGGCATTTTCAAACAGATTCAAAAGTGTGTAAATCGAGAAAGTAATAACAAATTTAAACAAACAAGGCACACAAAACACAACGTTTGGAACAATTTAAGGGATAAGCGTATATAGGAAGCCCCACAGTTGAACAAGGGTCTATTGAGAGGTGGCTGGATGCTTTGATCCGCAATGCCTCTCTGACTTCTGACAGAAAACTCACAAAGTCAGAATTACAATAATCCAGGATTCGAAACAATTTTGACGTTCGTACAACTCATGCAAGGTAAAATGTGAGGATTAACCCCAGAATTGGCAGATGTATGCTCCTTGATCCTCCTTGTAGCCAGGTGTCTTTTAGTCTTTCCTATATAAAAAATATCTGGATCCTCAGAGACAACTGAATATATAGACCACCCTAGCTTTCAAGTTTTTGGGAGTAACATCTTTATTCGAAAAGAAACCAGACACCTTATTGCAAGCAAAAACAACTTTAATCTTCTTAAATTAACTGAGGCTAAACCCATAAAAGATAGTGTTAGTGTCATCAACAACTTTCTCAAAAATGGAAGAGACAAAGTAAAAAAATTTCAGTTGTCTGGAGGATTCAGATATTTCTAATATAGGAAAACTGAAAGACACCTGGCTACAAGGATCAAGCAGCATATGTACGAAGGGGAGTCAATAAGTAAGCGGACTCGATACGAATGCAAACTCCCACACATATAATCTATGCATTTTTATTAACTATAGAAACATCTAAGATATCTGTGAAAATTTCATGTT
>JAUYWV010090712.1:0-14928 GCA_032274565.1 Nematoplana nigrocapitula | reverse complement strand
CATGCATTAAGTGTTTTATCCAACGATGGCTATTGGTAGAAAAATCAATGCAAAAGTGTTGGTTAACTAAAAGTGTGCGTTACCATGATTTAACTGAATACTTTTTGCATTACGATCAATAGCCATCGTTGGATAATGTAGTGTTTGAATTGTATCGATTGGAATCTCTGACCATATTTTAATTTGCGCCGATTTCTGTTCTTTCAAATACAAAAACATCTTATTTACGGAATACATTATGTGTGACATAATGCCACATAGGATTTCGATTGGATTCATATCGGGAGACTTTGCAGACCACTCCAATAGGGAAATATTGTGTACAGGATTTTGTAGAGCATGACACACGAATAGTGGCATTATCTTGTTGGAAGAGATCAAAGCATGTTTTGTGAGGCAACAAAGCAGTCTTCTTCTCAAGCGTGCCCACGCTCCGCGGATAAATCGTTCCAATTTGTTGGGGTTCTCCGGAGTCTCGTAGAGGCTGGGAGAGGGTCCCCAGAGACGTGTCCGATGGTGGGTCCAGACCGGGCACAAGCAGAGGAGGTGCTTGATGGTCTCCACTTCGCCGCAGGCCGTGCATTTCGGGTCGGAGGCTCTGTTGATCCTGTGTAGAGTATCGCGCACCAGTGGGGATGTGCCGGACCTGAACTGGTGATGGCATACTCGACCCATCTCTACATGTTTTGTGGGGCGGCGCGGCCTGCTTCCGTTGCTCTGATCCAGGCTGTCAGTGTCTGGTGTTGAGTAGCCAGCTGATCTTTGTGATGGCGTTTGATCACAGACCTTGCTGTTTCCAGGTCAATTTCGGCGTCTTCTTCGGGCAAGTTTAATCCTTCATCGGCCTGTCTGTCCGCACGTTCGTTACCGACGATACCGGCGTGTCCAGGGACTCAGTAAACGGTAAGATGGCCATAATTTGACGTAATCGAGTCGATGGTGGTCCAGATTTTCGATGCGGTGGAACATGTTTGCTGGGCGGGACCGCATTGAAGGCGTTGAACTGCGGACAAGGAGTCAGTACCGAACCTGATCTCTCTGGCTTTTGCTAGCGTGTCGTGTGGTAGGTCGCGTATAGCCTTGAGAGCCTCAAGTAGGCCGACGAGCATGGTTTTGTAGCTACAGTTAAACTTGCCTGCTGCTACTGTTCTGTCAATGAAGGTTCAGTTCTTCAGTTTTGATACTAACTCCTGGTGGGTGTTGGTTGCCCGGATACAGCCTGTAATTCACTGAGCTGCCGCTTTTTGTTCTCTCTCTACGGTTTCACTCACTCATGGTGAGGCGGCTGGTACGACGCGTCTGAACAGGCAGTGCAGACGACGCGCAGTGACTTGGTGTTTGCCCCGTAAGATCTTCCAGCGACTGCTGCCAGAGCTCTCATTTTGTTAGCCATCCTTTTCTTGATTTTGGCTGCGTGGCCTGTATAGGTGAGTTGTCCGTCGAAGGTGAGTCCCAGTAACACGGGATGTTCGTCGTAGCATACTTGTGTTCCGTTAATGAAGAGTTTCGGCCTGACCTTTCCTTTCGATTCCTTGGGGTCTAGGGAGAAGGAACACGCGCAGCACTTAGGAGCACTATGTGTGACTTTCCAGCGGGTTGCCCACTCGGCGGTTTGGTCGAGGGCAGGCTGCAATCTTTCATCACACACTCATAGTGGTGGTGGCCAGCAGAGATGTGTCGTCTGCGAAGAAAGTTTTCTGAATGCTGGTTGCATGTGCTGGCTTGGGACAGGTCATTCATATACAGCAGCCACCGCATAGGCGCCAATACGCTTCCTTGCGATAGGCCTTCTTTAAATATACGCTGTGACGAGTTGTGCCCCGTCTACGAGACGAACGCTCGGCGGTCTATCAGAAAAGCTCGGGACCACCTGATCCAGCCGTTGGGGATGTTGAGCCTGGCCATCTTGGTGTATAGTCCCTGTTTCCACACCCTGTCGTATGCTCTGGAGAAGTCTAGGAGGACCATTGTGGACCTTTTGGGAGGTTTACTCTCCAGTCTGTCGAAAATTGCCTGGTGCATCCGGGTCAGTTGTTCCTCAGTGCTGTGGCATCTCCGGAATCCTGCTTGGTTGGGCTGAGTATGTTGTTGGCTTCCAGTCAGTACTGCATCCTGGCTTGGACCATTCGCTCGGCGCACTTGGCTATACGCAGCTCGCGAGGGCGATCGGTCGGTAGCTGCCGGGGTCTCCGAGGGGTTTACCCTTCTTCGGGATGGGGATAGCATCCAACAGCTGGGTGTGATGCTGTTAGCCCATGTGATGTTGATGATCGCGAATAATTCTTCTTCCGCTCTGTCGGGTCCCGGGCTATGTCGTTTTTATAGTTTGAGATGAGCTGCCTTGAGTTCATTCTTTGTGAAAAGACAGCAGGGACTTGTGTTATGAATTCTCGTGTTGGCCGTACAGGGGGCTTTCAGGGCTCTCCTGGCCTTCTGGATGATGGGTCTGTCTTCGATCTTATTTCTGGGGATCCTCGCGACTGATGCATATGTTTGACAGATAGGTTCGCCTCTTCTTTCAGTTTTGTCGCTGGTCGGGTGTAAACGTCCGAGATGGTTTGGGCGTTCTATAGCAACTCCCGGGGCAGCTGTAGGGAATTTGCCTTCGATGGCCTGGATGGTTTTCCAGAGGTCAGTGTCGATCGAGAGCTCGGTATTCTTTACTGATAGTGGCTTCCGTCTGGTGTTTGATATTATTATACGTCATGCTGTCGACTTCAGTTCTGTCAGGCTTTTCGGCAGCTATTCTGGCAATTCGATTTCAAGGTGGTGCCGCAAGCCGAAGGACTGAATGGCGGAGGGTGAACCGCAGCTATTGTGTGCCCGTCGACCCATCTGGCGAACGTAGGCAGAAGGCAACCATAGCCTAAGCCCAGCCCAACCAACAGGCTCTGGTTGGTGGTATACTGCATCCTGAACCCGTACACCAAGCTGGCGGCAAAAAACGGTACAATCCGAAACCCCGCTGGCCACACACACTATGACCAAGTTCAACGAGACAACGGGATCCTCAGTAACTAGGGGCCTCTACACAGGCGAAAGCCTGGCAAAGTATCCCACAACCCAAATCCGTCCAGGAAACAAGGCAGTCTCCAACATTCGTTGGTAATCATTAGTATCAAATCTAGAATTGGCGAAAACCAATGTTGTTCGTCCTGTACTCCATCACGCGGCCCAAACTATTAAACCGCCTCCAATTATATTTTGACGACACACTTTTACAAAACATTATTTTCGTACATCGTGCCAGTAGTATTTATACCCATCCGGACCATCAATACAATCTCTTTACATCAGAGCACGGTGCCAATTTGTCTTCATATTTTCCTTCGCAAAATTTAACCAAGCCGTTTTGGTGCAGGTTAGTCAGTGATGATTTATGGGACACTTTCGTCAAATAAACTTTGATTTTCCGCTTCTGATCGTCAGTATATCATTGGCTTGCGAGGTAGCATTACATACGCACATTATAAGCAATAAGCGAAGGTAATATCTACTTTTGGTCGGAGAGGTGATATATAGGCACATTATAAGCAATAAGCAAGGCAATAACTGCTTTTGTTCGGAAAGATGATCGATTTTCTATCCATTTCCCTAACTACACAGTTCATTTATTAATTTTTTAAACAACTAATAAACGTTCTAATTTGACTATTCATATACCTGAAACAAACAGCGCTTGGCTATGCATAACCTATTTTTTAAGTAATGTACTGTTCGTGCGTTTTTATGAAACAGACTATAGTTGTAATTACAGGTGGAAGGGACGCGGCAGTGCCTGACCTCCCGGAAGAAATAGAATGAGGAGAGAGAAAATAAAGGAAGACAAAAGATGGAGAAGCTAAAGAAAAGATAAAATAGATAGGGAGAGAGAAAAAACTGAGATAGAGAAAAAAGAAATGAGGACAGGGAAGTGAGAGAGAGAGAGAGGATAAATATAAAAGAAAGAGATAAACCATAGAAGGTCCCCGGTAAGAAAACGACTTCATTCATGGGGCTCGAAAGATTTGTTTGCTGCAAAATTATCCGCGACAGAAAAGCGCTTGTTCTTCTGACAATACTGACTACTATTTCATTAAACCTTTACCTTGGTGAGACAACGCCGAAATCCATCTCTTTGTGTTGTTGTCGCTGATTCTTACTTTCGTTTGCAGTTTGATCATGATTCCGCGTGTTCAGTCGTCAGCAAGCATTCAGTTCTCCTATCAGGTTTCATGTCACTCTCTAGTGGCATATGCGTTGCGCTTGTATAGCAGTTAGTTCTCTGTCTGTGCGATATAGCTAATCTATGTACAACATGGCATTAATACAGATATTCACTCGGAACCAACCTCAGTTTACAGACACGCCCTCTAGTGAGCATGTTCATCAAGTATAGTGGCATTTACATACCATGGTGTACACTGGCTTCTAGTGTGCGAGAGGGGATATTGTTGGGAGTAGAGGTGGGAGGGAAGGGAAGGGAGGAAGGAGATCGACACGAATGAAGGCCTGCACCAAAAGTCCAAAACCCTATAGCGCTGGAAAGGTGATTACTTAGGCAGCCACTGAACATCGAGTGAAAAGAGAAAAATCGAATGTATACTCTTTTAAATGATAAAGATACGTACAGTATATATAATTTGTAATTAAATAATAATAATAATGAAATTCTTGAAATACATGTATTTCGATGAATTTCACTTGGGGTATGCAGAAGTAATTAAATGTAATTGGTTTAAGGAACGGCTAATCCTTAATAGCTATCAGCAAAATAAACCAAAAGGAATAACATTATATTCCAAAAAAAAATCAAAATTATATACACGAAAGGCATCGCATTGTCAATATCACATAGCACTACACTGTCGAAAAAAACTTTCAAACAAATGAAGCTTTTTGAAATAACGCGATTTTATTGTGAATTTACAGCTTTCTATTTTTGATTCGGATATTTTCTTGGATATTAAAGGCGTCCGCTAGCTTAGAATGTAACCAAAGAAATA
Source organism: Nematoplana nigrocapitula (assembly GCA_032274565.1). Classification (NCBI taxonomy): domain Eukaryota; kingdom Metazoa; phylum Platyhelminthes; order Proseriata; family Nematoplanidae; genus Nematoplana; species Nematoplana nigrocapitula. The sequence goes on along the minus strand of JAUYWV010090712.1, from coordinate 9,943 downwards.
CAACTTGCAATCAATGTTTAACTCGAATACTGTCCCCATTTCCATGGAAGCATTCCAGATCGCATATCAATTACAGGCATGAAATGACGTTAGGATTTGGCAGTATCGAAAAAGACCCAACAAACGGAACCTGTGGCTCCCATAACATTTGTTTAATGACGGGGAGCGCACTGTGGGTGCTTCATTGGCACGGGCTTGAGACATTCGTGCAGCGTCTAATTGTTGACGGACAGAGCCCCGTGCGAGGGTTTCGAAGTCGCGTTTGGGCATGCTGTTCCCGTCGCTCCTACTGATGAAGAGTGAATCCTCGCGGTTGACTTTGCGAGCAGTGCACTGTTTACTTGTTTTGTTATTGTGATGAACTCCTGGCAGCTTATGACTGTGATCCCTTAGTTGATTTTCTTTTCTTTGACATTTTTCGTTAATTATTAGTTTTTAAAATAATCTGAAAATAACTGATCCTTTGTCTTTATTAATGACCGATTGTTGTGAAATTCTGCCAGTCTATTTTATGATTAGATCATTGACAAATGTGGCAAATTTTGTTCTAATCAGTAATGGAAATTTTGCAGATTTTGCGAATAATGTGTTACAACAAATCAATATGGAAAATGTCATATGACAGTGCTGGTCAGTGGTGATTTTACTGCGACGTAAGATGTTCTTTATCTCTACGAAATTTCATTAAGATCGCATATCAAGAACAGGTGTATAAGAGTGACGTATAGTTTTGGTAGTCTTAAAAGGACCTAAACGGACCCTTACGAATGAAAATAAAAATGACATACAGTATAGTCTTAGTGTATGAAGTTCTCCGCCAGCCAAAATTTCAGCTCTCTCCGATTGATGGTCTATGAGGAGATAGCGAACACACAGACACAGACAAATAATTTAGGGAAGCTCTCCATGTTATCACTCTCCGACGATGTTTAAGAAAGGTGATGCCTTGTCAACCTAAATCTGTCATATCGATTAAATAGTTCATTTGTCGGTTAATTATCACTTTAACTGTAGGTCTGTGTAAATTGACCATTTGAGCATATTTAGGAAGGAAACGTCCCAACCAGCATTTATCCCAACTATTCTTCAGTATCACTACCAGAATGTCTATAATCATTTCCATTAATTATCTACTTATGTTTCCGGGCAACATTTACTACACATTGACACAGAAAATGCGCCCCGTTCTGACAGGCAACACCGGATATAATTAGGCAATACCCATGGACATAGTCAATAACCACTGTCGTCCTTCGTAAATCCTAAGCACACATGTGTGATGTTGATTGAGATAACCACAACAGTAGGAGTGAGTTAGTTATATGCATAATAAACACGCCCATGCGTACATGACAACCATTTCCGCAACTACTGCAGGTTGGCAAACTCAGTGCTTTACCCCCGAGCAAAACTTACAGTAAGTCTAGCGGTGTACAGTAAATCTTCGGAATTGATATACGAAGAGATTCCAGAAACTGTCCTTAGATTTGTTTGCTATTTCCTCCTCAACGATTAATAGGAAAGAGCTGAAATTTTCGCCATCCACCCTTTGAGGGGAATGCTATCCGGACTGACAGCCAGCCAACAACACGTCTCAACCGCTTGACAAGGTAGAGAGAAGTACTGAGAAACAGTGACGGACATGGTAGACGAATGAGAAGACATCTTATAAAATAACATTTTCATGAAATGCGGAATCAAGGAGCACAAGAAGAGTTCGAGTGCAATCAATTCGCATCTTCAGACCGGCGGAAGCACAGCCCAAGTGCGTGGCTGGGGGCAATTTGGAACTCTCCTTCAATGAGGCTCTAATTAATAAAGACCAAGAAACCCCTATTGAACAATTCCCCCAATAGTAATAGCGCTTTTAATTAGCGGTCTTATTGTGTTTCGTACTGTTTGCATACATTAATCACCCTTATTATTCCTTATAATAGCCGTCACGAAATTGTTAAGAATCCCTTGAAAATGGATTTTGTCTCCGAAACCGGTCGGCAAAATTTTTATAATACACAGTTTGGTTTTTCTAATTTTACTATCATATTATGCTTGGTTTTCAATTTCATCTATAACTTTCCGGTTCGTAATCATATCTAAGGGAATTCCTAAAAAGGCGTGAAACACGGTGCGAATCTATAGCTATGTGATAATGCAGTGCGTGAGATATTATTGTTAAAAGTAAAAAGAACTAAGACAATATGCAAAAAGCAGGAGGCCGTTTTGATTAGACAGCCTTTCACTTGTACAGTGGATTAACATTCTGGAAATTAAAATCGAAAAAACACACGGAACAGTGTGAAATAAAAAAATGCAGAAAGAGGCTAAAATTTCGTTTCTTCTGTTTCATTACTAACCGATAGCTAGTCTAACTTCGATTTGGTCGTCCTACACCACCTACACACTTCGACCTCATCCGGGAGTCCATCTAACTTACTCGTGATCCAAAATGGTTTCCACATCGGGATCGCGGAATTTCTGAGATGATATAATGTCTATATAATCCTAAAAAGGGATAATTGGTAGTAGTAAATGGGTAATTGAAGCGCGCGCGCACACACACACACACAGAGACTAAAGTGTATCACTTAACACTCACATTAATGCGTTCCTTGATAGCATCCATGTGAGCTGTAAAGTGGCCACATACTGCAGCAAAGTTGACTCCGTAGATGTCCATTCGAATCGTGGCTCCGCCTTTGTTACCCTAAAAAAAAGAGAAATTAGAATAGTAACAAATGACAAAATATCAAACCAACACCCAACAAATTTCCGTATATGAAAACCTCGATTAATTATTGTAGAAAGACTTCAGTATAGAATAGAATCGATTATACAATTTTGCATGCCAGGACAAACGTTCAAAACCGAGAATAAAGAGTGATTATCCATCTACCTGGCAAGTTAACTGCAGAACCGTCCAATTCTGCATAACTATATTCACAATTTTAATTCATTTTTAAAGTCATGTTATGACAAAAAGTTAAAGTTCACGTTAAAAGAAGAAAACGCAGAGAACTATTTAACAGAAATTTAAATCATATTGAGACAGGTTCCCCTTCCATTTATCTGTCTGCATACCATGCCCCTGGCATTGCAGAATGAATGCGAAACATATCGCGTTTATATAGTGTAAAGTTTATGATAGACAGCTACTCGCTTACTTCGGTTTACTTTTATCCTCTTCCCCCCAAATTTCCTAACTATATTCCTTTCATCAATACAGCAACAATTTACACGTCAACTGTTGCTGGCACCGCTTACGCTTTGCCCGTCCTCCAGAATGTGTGCGACGATCTCGGGAGCGTGGAACGAGAATACTTGTCCAATAGGTACCCCGACGTTATGGTTTGCTCGATAATAAACTCGCCAATGCTGAAGCCAGGGGGGCGGCTGCCTCGATTAAGGCATACCTCAAAAGGGCCATATGGCCACTGTTGAAACCTCGTGGCCTATACCGCGAGGTGGTCGAACATTGCCTTTAACGATGCTCTGTTTCGGCCCAGACGAGGATCATCGGGGGCTCTAATCCTCCTTAGTCCGAACTGATGGACTACCCGCTGGTGGTACTAACGTTTGCACGTCTGGGCCAGGCTCAGGCGTGACGTACCGCCAGAAACGAACGAACAGTCGTCAATTTACAAAGAAATAAAAGTGAAACTGTCTTCATAGTAAGTCAATTTAAAACAACCGCACTTAAAAATGAAAATTAAGGTGATTATGACTCTAGGTTGAGTCGAAAGCTTGTGAAATATATCATCTTAATTTTCATTTTAAGTGTGGTTGTATTGAATTGTTAATTATTCCGTTATCCAAAGACAAACAGACGAAAAGAGAGACACATCTTGATCACTATAGTAGTAGGACGTTCCCTATCTCGTTCAGCTTTCCTTGGTGGAAGTGATAATGCGATTCCTTAGGACCCTTTTCCCTATAAAATAGGTCGCTACCATTACGGCACGCGCAGGTTCCAAGCGACACTGACCGGACAGCCTTGACTATTCAAGGATACCAAATTATGTAACCCTTGATAAGCAAATAGGCAATATTAAATGATGTTTGCAGGTACTCCTTGGCCGTCTTTGCGCTATTCTGATTACAGCATGACATTCTATAATGCCATGTAGTATTTTATACATCAATGAGATGTAATCGTTAATTCCTGCAGAGTCTGGCCCTCATTTGACCACTTCTCACTTTGCGGGATCTATGGTAGGCCGCCGCTCGTGCCTCGACGCACAGGCGATCACTGGGCTGTCTCTCTGAGATGGTGAGAAGAGTCCACCGAACCGGCTGCACCTGGCCAGAAGGTGTTGATAGCGCAGATATCTGGTTGGGCCTGAGTAGGTTAAAACAGTCTGATCCCTGTGTGTAGTTGGGTGGCAGTCAACAGAGACCATTTGGGTTTAAATCAAACTACCCTTCCAGAATCTGACACATGGCCGCAATGACAACAACAACATACTCTTTTCAGCCTTGGGCTATTCAATGATACCAACACTGTATCCCTTGATAACCAAATGATGTTTTGCAGGTGCTCTTTGGCCGTCCCTAGCGCTGTTATGATAGCAGTCTGACTTGTTACGTTGCCATGGAGTATTTAAAATATCTTTGAGATTGTGATTGAGTGGGTTCATAAATACCTGCAGAGTCTACCCTCACCTCACTTGATCACCTTCTCTTGGGGACATCGTGAAACCTCCAGTACCCCTGCGCACACGGCGCCCCCGGGGACCATCCTGAGAGGTGGTGCGAATTCAAGTGCCTACAGGACATCTTGGTTAGACTTGGGCATATGTATGGTGTTCTGTGAAAGTTGGGCTTTTCGTTAAATTGCAACCACCCTTCTGAGGCGCACAATGCTACAGAAAGTTTGGGTATCGCTTGGGTGAGGGCTGGTGTCCACCTCTGTTTCATGTTAATCACAGAGGCTCATCTCGGTGATATTAAACGGTTTAGCATCCCTTCTGAGACACTTTGTATGCCCAAGTCAGGAGTCCTGAAAATCAACAACAACAACAACACTTACAATAGCTGTAGAACCCAGAAAATCTCCGGTCATCCAAATGGTCGGAAGTGAGCGCGTACAGACTTAGTGGCAGATAGTGTATATATAATATAGAATTTCACAATGAAAAGAAAGCAACGTGTTCAAAGTTTCAACTCAGTCCATCTGCACCCACTTCCACTGCGACTGCACACACAATAAGTAGAACATAGCGCACACAAGTGATGCGTGGACTTTGGACTCGTAGGACAAGAGAAAAGTGACAACGCCGTATTCTACTGTACTGTATGTAGGTGGCCTATAAATAGAGCAACTACATACTGTATAATTATTATCTGATTAATTGTGTTGAATGGATGGAGAGAGAGTTAGCGCGGCACAGCAGGGATAGGCTATATGTACTGAGGAGGGCTACATGTAGTGACTGTATATAGGCGACACTTCCTGTTGACGCTGCAGAGAATGTAAAATCTGTATGGGTAACCCTATCAAGGATAGATTTTCTGATCACGTTTCGTGCAAGTGAAGAGAATGATGTTACAGTAGAAGATAAACTACTCTTGTTGTTCAATGAAGCGACTCAAGAGGGCGAAAATGACAAACCGCTTACAACACAATTATCGGAAAGCCAATTATTCAAAAATTACGGTGATACCCCTAAAATCCGCTAAGTGGGTTGACCGGATGGTGGGTTGGGATTCCGCTAAGTGGGTAAACCCTCACTGGTGACTAGACTGCAATAGAATGTGGTGGTACGCTTAGCTCCAGCATCTTAAAAGTCAATCTATCTCATCTGTTTTTATATACCAGTTCGGTATTGATCGCTGCGCGCGCCTCGATATCTGATTGGTCGTTGGATCTTAGCTGGAATTCTATTTTATATTTTCGCTTCTTTGTTATCGAATAAAGCGCTGTCGCCTGGTGTGTCGTTTTGTTAAAGTACTGTGCATATCGTGTTTTTACTAATGACTAATCCTATAGTGTTTCAATTTTTTGTGAATTTTAACAGCGCGATTGACAGGGTTTGGCATTAGGCCCTATAGCATACTTCCAAATAGTGTTACAACATTTGCAAAAAAGACAGTCGGGGTGTGACAGGGATGCCTCATATCACTAGTACTCTTTAACATGATGACTAAAGCTGTAGATGGATTAATGAGTGAGGAGAAAAAATTAATACCTTATGGTTCCCAGATGACATTGACTTATGGGTAAGTTTATGTATGGTTTTGAAAACCTACTCTTCAAAACCTTTTAACAAATTTAATGCATAGGCAAAGTTTCAGGATATTTCTAAAAAACTCCTGTAGATGAATAATAAAATGAAAAGCTTGCGTTGGGTACTAAATTTATTATGTACACACAACGTGTCAAGTATAGTTGTCAACTGTGACTAAAATTGGAAGAATGACCATTTAAACGCTACGTGGTCATTGTGAGTACACATATCTTGGTAAAAAAAGGATGAACTAACGTTGATATGTTCCAAAAATTCTATTTCTGATAGTATGGATCGTTTGGCCAATATAAACAGCTTCAAACCTATAGCGCAGTTGATCTTGTATACCACTCATTTCTTAAAACAATTGCCTTGCTTCTCAGCTGACTGACATCCCAGGCACCTTGGTGGGCATGACAGGGGTTTCTCAGTCACGAAGATGAGACGAATCTTGTCATCCATGCCTAGCTTTTTGCACTTAGTAGTGATACCTCCACGTTGTTTTTCACTAATATATGGCACCTTTAGGTAAGTGATTGGATCAGCCCGGTTGAGGTGGGAGTCCCTATATTGATAGATCCCCTAATCTTTTGAATGGTGTTGTCACTGTAGCCATTGTTTCTAAGTTTTTTATCAAGAGCCTTGAGATTGGTTTCCTTGTGTTCAGGGGAGACAATCTTTTCAACACGAAGAGTTTCTGAAATGATTACAGATTTCTTACGAGAGGTGCGGACCTACGAGTTAGAAGGCAGACAAGTACCACTATGAGTGGGTTTAAATCCCAAAAGAGCTGCTCTACTTCTAATATATTGCAATTCTGCTTGGCACTTTTTTCTCATTGAGAAAAATAAAACCTAGTGGAATTTGAAAATGAGCAGCTGTCTACTCGCCATAGTTAAAAGCGAAAATATAAACTCACCCAATGTCTTGCAATAAGAATGAGCAGTAAGAACTCACGAATATATGAATTATCATAGACATCAGAATGCTTTGGAACAGAGATCAGCGAGAAACCTTATGACATTTGGGTCTAAGTCAGGATTAACACTTATAACTAAACATTACCCAGCAAGAAATCACATTGGAACACTTTGCAGCCATTATCACAGGGGATGCACAATCAGAAACTCGGAGCTCAAACCAGATTTTGAAAGCCAAATAATGCCATGGCTAAGTTCGATATATACAGCACTGTAATAATAAAAAAGAATCATGATGCAGAAAGAAATGATGATAAGAGTCATTGTTATACAGCTGTGAGAGTTAGTTAGTGACTTAAGATATTGAAAAGAAATCAAAGTTTTACAAATGAAGTGATCAACATTATCTTGAAAAAAGAAAAAGATTAGTGAGTAAAATACGAAGAAGAGTCTGTATTAATGACTTGAAGGATTGAAGTGGAAAAGAAATGAATGAATGAGAGTGCGAAGATGTGGATACAGGAACAATTGGAAGAGGATAATATTCCACTTGGTACACCCATGCCTACTGTACTCTAGTAAAGGAATTAATTGGGCTGACAAACCATGGAAAGAGACTTCATAGTAAATTACCACTTTAGAGAAGGTGCACATCTATAACAGTATGGAACAATAGTAGTTATGTGTGAATCTATGTAAATTGTATAAATAACAATGCCAATAAAATGCAAGAATGCAGTACAGAAAAAGGTTACTACTTCTGAAAGTGAGAAACCTAGAGTTTTTCCTATTGCTTATAGTTCGATATGAAAAAATTGATTGATATAGGAGAAACAAGTGTATTAGGAGAATTTCTATAGAAAAATAATTTCTAGTTTCCAAGACGATACTCTTTCATTATTGATTTCTAAACTAGTCACACTGTGAATCGTTTTATAATATTAACTTAGTAGGTTATTTAGTTTTTGATTTACATTCGAAAATTATAAAAACTACAAATATTCTTTGTTAAATACTTATTGCTTTTTTATTGTCATGGTGAACATATTTATAATTTTTTATAATATTTTCGGTTTATATTCTATCATTAAGCAATAATTTATATTAAAATTAACTATATTTTTAAATTACAAAATTACATTAGTATTACTTAAACAAACCTAATGATAACCTAATTACAAGATACAAATTGATTTTTAATTGAAAGTTGGTTCTTATTTCATTAATAGGGATCCAATGTTAAATGTCTTGAAGTTAAATGTGGTATATAAACTTACTCAAGCAATTGACTTAAACAAATTATTCCTTGAATAAGATCAGATAAAGAATTATTCCTTGAATAAGATCAGATAAAGAAGACACATTCGGAAATCTAATGGGTAGGAGAAAAAAGGAAAATTAAAGTTACCAAACATTACTTATTGCTACCAGTTTTGGCTATTCATCAGTAGGGATATGATACTTATGCCCAGGAATATTACAAAGGAAATAGAGTCAAATTACAAGGGATTATTAAAACACAATACAATTACTTAGTTAATAACATTTAAAAAGAGGCTCCAACAATCACCAAATAATTGATTAGGAGAAGGTCTCAGGATCTATGCAGCAATTCTCCATTGTGTCACCATCCAACAGTCTATTGGACTTGGCCACGAGGAAAGCACTTCACATAAAAGAGAGAGTCCCTTCTCTTAATGTGCATGAGTATGCCTGATGAATAGGTGAATCAGGCATGTCACAACACATGAATGTGACATATCATAAACCTGTAACAGTGATTATTCCAAGCCTGGCAGGTGACTGTGGTAAGAGCTTCATTTGCAGCTTCTCATAGAATATTCATCCAGTGTTTAGAAATACTGATGCCCAAATACAGAGGGCATCAACACTATATAACTTCTCATTTTGCTTCTAAAGTAGCTTTTATTAGATAGCTTTATATGCCACAAAGTATTTTTCTTTAGCATTAAGGAAAGGAGAATATGGCAGTAGTTTGCACAGTTCTATCCCAGATTCACAAGCCTTTACCTCAATACCAGCATGACATGGTGTATAATTATCCAGTAACAAAATACTTTGTCCATGGAGTAGAGGAGAATGATTTTCCAAAAATTTATATGATGACAATGTGCTTTTCCTAACCAAATTACTATGAAACACATACTATAAGTTCAGTTTTCAAATTTGTATTAATAATCAATTTTCACTTATGTTGAGTAGCATTGGGTATATTATAATTAAAAATATTTGTTTTCTGCAATTGAATTCCCAAAACTGCAAATAACCAGCTGCTTGTACATACTTCATAAAAGGACACATTCCCATTTTGACTATAATTTTTAACTGATTAAACACAGCTTTAGGGCCCCCTTTATTTAATGTATCAGGCTCCCTCATATTCCTATAAAAAAGATTAGTAATAATGTAACAATCACAATATTCAACAAAATGATGCAAACCAACATAAAGTGAACAAAGCAATAAAGGCATTGGTAATAGGCATAAGATCTTGTGCTGTTGCTAAATTTTCTAGAGCAAGTGACTTTTTTCTCAATTCTCACACACAAAAATTGGATGAATCATGGAGTAATGATGAGACTACTTAGAAGACATAGTGACATAATTGGAGAGAGATCAATTCACTTTATTGTATTGTGTCTATCTGCATACACTCAGATCGATAATTATGTTACCGCCTAGCACCACCAGCCAGCGGTCAGTTGAATTGTGTTCAGTCTTTTCACTGTAGTTCGTTCTCTTGCTTAAGTAATAACTGTATTGTACTGTATCAATCAT
>JAUYWV010090711.1:0-23403 GCA_032274565.1 Nematoplana nigrocapitula | reverse complement strand
TTACTTTCTTCTTGGTCTTCCTCTACCTCTTATACCTTCGACTTTTCCGGATATCACGTCCTTCTCTCGCGACTCATGTCGCAGAATGTGACCACAGAACTGTAATTGCATTGTTTGATGTTGTTTAGAGGCTCGTTTTTTAAACTGCCCTCTATATAGGACCCTCTCGTTACTGACCTTTTGGAACCACCTTACTTCACCATCTTTTGCAATTCTCACATTTCGGTCGCCTCAATTCATCTGTCCATAGCCTTCGTAATCGTCCAAGGCTCACATCAGTACATTAAAACTGCCCACACGTACGTTTTCCAAACTCTTAGTCTCGTCTTTAATCTTACTTTTGTTGAGCATAAGATTTTCTCCACCATGTTAAAAATTCCACGAGTCATTCCAATTCTTTTCCTAATCTTTATTACGCATCTACCATCATCATTCAGTTAAGGACCTGCCTAAATATAGAATAGATTGTACTTGCTCTGTTTGCTCATCCTGAACTTTAATATTTAACTTTGGATAACTACAGTATCTTCAGCACTAACTACCATTACCTGCTGTGTAGTATGTTATAGTTATGTGTTGTTTGTCATTTGTTTATTATGTTGTTACGTTATCGATAGGAGAAAATTGGATCTTTGCTTCATGAAATGTTACGGTACGAGGGAAGCAAGCAATTGAAACACTGAAAACACTTATAGAGAGAAGCCTGGTATTTGACAATCATCGCTCAACCCAGTCAACTGGAAAATCCTAATGTATAAACTCAAACTTCTCGGGATAGATGGGAGGGATAGGAGACATATCCAAGATCTATATATGAATCAAACTGCTACCAACAGGATAGAAATTGAAGAATCAGAACCAGTGGTGATTAGACAAGAAGTACAACAAGGATGTTTTCTTTGCCAATGTTATTCTCAATATATACCGAAAGAATGATGATTGAAGTACTGGATCAGGCAGAAGAAGGGGTGAAATAAAGATATAAGATTTGCAGACGATCAATAATAATTGACTGCAGATACAGAAAAGGGACTACAAACACTAATTGACAACCTGAATAGCAAGCTGCAAATTACAATATGAAAATAAATATAAAGATAGCAAAAATAATGTGGATGTCGAAATCGGAAAATGATAAGATGAACATAGTCTAAAATAAGAAAATAAAAAAATATATCACAAGCGAAAGCTTCATATACATACTGTAGGTGCAATTATCACATCGGATGGTAGATGCCATGAGGAAATAAGAACAAGAATTGCCATGGCTAAGCAAGTCTTCACTAAACGAAGAGAATTGCTCACCAAACGGTTAAACATAGAAACTAAGAAGAAATTTTGTTTGTTAGCTGACGACAGTCTACGGCTGGACTAACTATGGCCTTAAATATTTCCGGTTGCGTAGGGCCAGTCGTCCAGAACCATCAAATTTTATTCGGTATTGGTCATGATACAATATATCGACAACCTTACCTGTTCTGTTGCGCTGCTTTGGGAAATTCCCAGTTTGTGATTGAATAAAGCATCTATCGCCGACACTGAGGAGCTTTATACCGACCGTTCGTGTTCATTGGGTCTCTTAGAAGTTCTTACCAAATGTTACATTGTGCTCCCGTATCTGTAATCGCCTTTGTAACGTCTACGTCGGCATATGACCTTGACGGTTTCGGTTCACCACGTGCATTGCTTTCAGTCGATATACGAATATCAAATTTAAGAGTGGACCTCTAAGCGACATTTACGCCATTCACGCTTTCTGAAAATGTGGTGCTACAGTACAATTGAGCCACACACTGTGCCTTGGAATTGCCTCGATTTCAAGATGACGGCGTACAGCCGAAATACGAAACGTCATGGGCTAAGCCGTAGGTGTGAGCAGAGGCCACCATTTTAGAGTTAGAGATATGTTTAGGCTTATCGATATTATCCCGCGTGTTCCGATATTGCATACTTCAGCAGTAGAGTCATGCACCGCGTATAGGGATACCAGACGGTTTTCCAAATTATACGACAACTCTGGTCTAGGGATGACGAGATCGTATGACATATAAACAAAGCAGAAAGAAAACTTGTCCGAGAACCATTCCAAAAAATGAGGTGGTTGCGTCCACTGGAACGAAAGACTTGAATATACCAATAGGCAATACATTTTAGGACCGGCAGTGTTGTAATCTCATTAGCGAATTCCATATGCACTTCATAAAATTAAATTAAAACAAATTAATGAACGCGAAACATTTCTACATATAGGCAAAATCTTTGGAATGCGATAACATGGAGAGCTTTCAAAATTAATTGCCTTAGAATGGCTATGTGTTTTTTAAAAATTTACATCCGTATGGGTGCCACAAGTTTCGTACATAGGGTCCGTTTTAGGCCCTTTTGAGACTACCAAAACTATACGCCATTTTTGTCAACTGTTCGTAATATGTGATCTTAATTATATTTCGTAGAGATAAAGAACACCTTACGTCGCAGTGAAATCACCACTGACCACAGTCATATTGTATTTCCCATTATTTACCTATTCATCGATTTGTTTGTAACACATTATACGCAAAATCTCCAAATTTCCATTACTGATTCGAATAAAATTTGTCACATTTGTACGTAACGTAATTACGAAATATACTGCAAAAATCCAGAACAATTTGAGCATTGACAATGACAAAGAATCAGACATTTTGATTAATTTGTTAGTTATGAATATACAAATTGATTGTAGTTCACAATAAACTGCCAAAGAAAAGAAAATCAACTAATGGATCCCAGTCAAGGCTGTCAAGAGAATGAGAGTGCATCGAAACGAAGAAGCGACACAACCCACTGTTCGAAACTGCGCGTGATTATCTTGTGAACGAGACTGTGAAAACCTAGCACAGCGCTGGACGAATGTCTCAAGCCGCCCGCGCTGATGCAACACCCACGCATTACCCGTCATTAAACAAACGCTAAGGGAGTCACAGGCTCCGTTTTAGGGTTTTTTATACACTTTTAGCGCTATCAAAGCTTTACCTCCTTTTCAAACTGCAATCGCTGCATTGAAGTCACCACTTACCAATGACATAACGATTTATTGATTAATTTGTCAACTTATTTTTTAAACGAATCAATGCTAAATCAACATACTACAACATAAAATATTTCAATTCTGAATACGGTAGCGTAGTAACGACTGACGCAAAATCGGACGTGGAAATGAAACTGCGAATCGCTATCGTAATGACAACGTTCAGGAAGATGTACCGGTTACTTTCGTCAATAAATGTGATGATAAAACTCTCGATTACGGATATGGAAGTGTTATAGCGCGTTCATGATGTTCTATAGATGTGAGAGCTGGACCATCAGCAAGAAAATGGAGGCCCACCTCCAAGCGGTATAATTGTGGTTCCTACTCTGAATGCTGAAGATTCCGTGGGTTTCCAAAGAGGAGGTGCAACGCCGTGCGGGAACGCGTCGAGGTCTGATGAAGGTGATAGCCTCCGGTCAGATTCAATTCTTTGACCATTTGCTGAGGAAAGAACAGCTAGTGGAGGAACTTGCCCTGATGGGTCGCATTGAGAGAAAGCAGACAACGTTTAACATGGGTTGGCTGGATAGAGTAACCGGAATGAGACCACTTGAGCTCACCCTACGGCTCAAATAGTGAAGGGAGAAGGACGCTATGGCTGGCATGGCACTCTGATTGATCGAATAGGCGATTACTACAATGCTAAATCAATATACTACAGAATAAGTCTTCAAAGGACGAACTAGAATCTGACATGTGTTATTTCAATGATTATGTTAATTTTCATTGTTCGATGTTTTTCATATGGCGTGGGAACTACGCCAAAAGCATATTGATTTCCTTCCGGGCAACGCCGAGTATACCAGATACTAAACAAATAAAGCACTTGGAAAATTTCGACTTAATTTGTCTCCATGCAAATAGTTGAAGCACTCGATTTGAACAGTTATTGCAAGCAATATTTATTTAGTTACATTCCAAGCTAGCGGACGCGTTTGATATTTAAATGAATTTTAAAGACATTTTTCTCTTTTGCTATGAAGTCATTCACTTTCATAATTATACAGAAAAAATAACTATTTTCTCTAAGTACTGAACATAAATTAATTACTCTTAGTGAGGCAGTACTACTGAATATGAGCGTTAGTAGTATAAAAAGAATAAATAATAAATACATGTTTATTTGAATAATAATGTTAATCAAATGTACAAAATAAAAAAGAAACGGAACACTAACTGAAACAATAATGAGCTTATTGACAACAAAAATAAGATTATTCAACAAGTGAACCATTTATGGGGATAGCTGAGAAAACAGAAAATCAGTTTCTTCGACGCGAAGTGAGGGATAACGGTACAAGAAATCTGCCTGATACAGAAAAAACAGGAACAATTGAATTGAGGCAGTGACTATAGGGTTTTAGGCAGAGTTTAACAGGTAAGCGAAACGAGGAAAAAATATAATCGGAACTCTGAAAAACGTTCAACAAAGTATTATTCTAAGAGGTCTGCTAATCAACGCTGCTGTATGGATACGACGGAGTCGACTGCAGACGGCACAGATGTGGTTCCTCCGATTGAAAATCAGTCGTGGGTAGACAAGGCTGCCAACAAGGAGGTGATGCGCGTCCTGGTACGCGTCAACAGCTGAAGACAACCATCAGAACAGACATATTGAGACAAAAGAAGAAATGAAAGGAACATTTTTTATTGTTAAAGCGCATTAACAATTAAATATATTTGTTTAAAAAATAGTTTTATTCGTATCAGTTCAATGTAATATTAGTTTCGTCAAATTGCCTATAAAACTCGTTATCCACGATCAGTTTTCTGAGTATTGTATAGTTCGTTTTTCATATATTATTTATTGAGCGATACATATTTAAATCTATTGTTGATATTATGTTGATATCTATGATAAATATGTATTCTTTCTCTATGATAAATACTTATTTCATCTCTATGAATCTATTATATTGATGTACCTACAGGGTGAGTCAAAAGTCTCCATACAATTATCGATTACCTCTCTCCTTGTATTTGCTGTAATCTGCTGAATTGAACTGCTGGTTAAACTGCTATCTATCAATTATCGATTACGATTATTTGTATGAAGACTTTTGACTCACCCTGTATTTTCTATTGTTATTAGATAAGTTACATTGTTAATTCATTTTATTATAAACAAAAGTACCCAGACAATGGCTAAAGTGCCCAGACAATGAAAAAGTGCCCAGACAAGGAAGAAGTAACCAAACAATTATAACACAGTTGAATGCAGATAACACATACAAACAATTTATTCGAAGGTGAACAAGATTATATTCGTATTGCCATCAACACTGATCTGCATTTTCTTCTGTGGTGGCGCTTCTACTGATATTGATTCTTAGAAATGCCTTCTTGTCACAGTTTGTGTATTTGAAGAGCCACACACGACAGATAACCCACATGAAGATGTTTCGTTTTTGGATAATACCAAAGAAGAGCTCAAATTTTGTTTGCGTATCAGACGGCCTGTCGTATCTGCTGATGCTGCGCTCGTCTTTGTGTCCGGTTATTATTCACATATCTGAATTACTTAGACCGTTGCCTTTGCACGTGTGACAGTGGTACATCGTATGGAGTGATTTGTATAAATTTGGGACAAATTTAACTTGACAGACAATATTTTCATAAATTTGCCCACAAAAGATTCGCCTCGGACTTGTTTATCACTTAACAAATGATATTGATTGATTAAATGATTTCAAATTTCAAACTTCTGTACATAAAATCATGGAAGCAACTAAAGTCGTGAGTAAAGACAAAATAAATTTTATTTTTGAAATTTTAAGGCGCAATGACATGAAAGCGACGGAAATACATGCAATCATCACTAAAGCGTGGCCAGAAGAAGCCATTGGTCTACGCCGAGTTCAGATTATTGAGAAAGAATTTCGTGATGGCGACAAGGAGAATTTTGAACCTTTACCAAAATCTGGTCGTCCAATTGGTCAACCAAGATTTAATTCAATTCAAATCGTCCAAGAAGCTTTAAATTTAGATAACATCTTGTCTATAAGACATTTGTCAGTTCTTAATATCGAATTCTTGTGGATGATATGCAAAGAATTTGGATAAAGACACGTTGGGTTACACACTTACACGTGTGCTAACAGAAGATCATCGTAGGAAGAGAGTAGACTGTTGTACTGCTATATAGTATGTTAGCATCTTTTGAATCTCGCTCGACAGTATCAAACTTAGTGATAATCGATGAGAACTGGTTTTATTGTAGAAAGGTACAACCACGACACAATGTTAGATTCTGGAACTCACCAGATGATAAAGTTCTTCAAACTGCAAAACACTCACCAATGGAACGCAAAAATTATGACAATTGTAGCAGTAGCACTAAGAAGAACACATTTCGTTCGCTAACGCTCCTTGATTAATCGATTAACTCGGAGCTCAGTGGATTAATTCACGGTAGCCAACAGTCTGCCATGTATTAAGTGTTTTATACAACGATGGCTATTGGCAGGCAGAAAAATCAATGCAAAAGTGTTGGTTAACTAAGAACGTGGGTTAACTGAGTTAACCAACACTTTCTACCAATAGTGTTGGTTACCATTATTTAACTGAATACTTTTTGCATTACGATCAATAGCCATCGTTGGATAATAGATGGTAGTGTTAATACTGAGGTGTACATATGTGGAATTTGTTCGAGACATGGCATGCCATTTTTCTCAAGATGCCTACCTAATTCTGCCTTAAACATCAAACTTATCCACGACAATGCCATATCCCACACTGCCAATTTCACCAAAGACTACTTTCAACGCATTCATATAATCTTACTGAAACAGGCACCATACTCACCAGACATGAATATGTACGACAGATTTGTGCTCCCCAGACTGCAATCAATAAGAAATCGTATTGACTTTCTTGATAGAGGTGATCTTGATACTTTTTTACACCAAAATCTTTCAACTTTTACTGCTGCAATGATGACAAGAAATTCAACAAAATGTGCCAAGATTTTCATTTGATTATTAAAAATGAAGGCTATTACTTGTAATGAACTTTTTGGTGTAATTATTGACTATATAATTAGCTAATTAATATGCATCTGTTTCTAATTAATTGTAACTATTTATACATTAGTCATGAATAATAAATATATCATTAATAAAAAGAACAGATTTTTCGTTAAAAACGAACTTACTTCAGGAACACCCCAATAAATGAATCTGATAAATTTGATTTTGCTGTATGTAGATTCTCAAGAAGTTGGATTACTAAACTCAATACAGCAAATAGTAAACAATAAGTAATAAGTTTGTTTTTGCGCTTTCCCTGTTTTTAAGGGTTAGTGATTTTGGTGACCTTGTAATCATTTCATGCATGGACAATATACAGTATACAGCAATGATATTATTAATTTTATTTGCAGGGTTTTTTCGCTACAGATCATATTACTGTATCATAGACATTTCGGCGATTTCAGTTCCCCATGTAATATTTTGTTGATTTTCCACAAACCTTTTTTAGATAAATTCCTGATGGAAATTCGTACACAACAGTTACAGTACTTGTTTAATATGGGGTTTAGCCGGTGTGGTTCTAGCAATAAACAGAGATAACTGCAGGTCTTCGTTTAAGCGGATAGATCCGGCGCAAGTCTGTGTCTATCTACCAAAAACTGTTGTCGATTCCCGGGTGTGTGCAAGACTTCCAGAGTGGCTGTTGCGTGGAAACACATCACTGATGGTGCAACCATTATAAATATACTGTATAATTTCTATACATATATACAGCACTGTGTATTTGAATTCGGGAGTTCCCTCAATAATATTAGTTGGTAAACAAGCAATGTATATTCGACATTTATTGTTACACGCACAGATGATTACACAATTTTGATTAAACAAGTCCTGTTCCACTAAATAAAATCGAAGCTCATTTTAAAGATACGCAAAAGAGAAAATAGTTTCTGATATTTTTGTTATCCCAAATTGAAGAATCTGTGTCCTTAAAATCAAGTTTGAATCAAATTTGATTTTTTTTAAATAGGAGATATTGGAGAACTTGCTTCATTGCACTGGTTTTCAAACCAATCGATATTTGTTTCCTGAATTTTAGCATTTCCCAAGACAGAAACTTTGTGTTGCTGCACATATAGTTCATATACCGTATTTTTCGAACGATAGCGCGCACCGGATTAAAAGACGCAGTATCAGTGAACGAACTTTTTTTATATAAGGCGTACCGGATTATAAGGCGCATAAAGCGAAACAAAACAGTCAGATAAGTCAGACTTTATTCAGCTCAGAAACAATAATTGTCAATATTGTTCACTTGTAACACATAAATTACAGAAAAATACACTCACTTTTTCAATCATCCCTTTTCTACAAATTCGTCAAATTCTTCATCTTCAGTGTCGGAGTGTAACAGTTGGGCGATGGAGGCATCATCATCATCATCATCATCTGAATCAGTCTCGTTGCTGTTGCTTGGCCGTACATAAGGCGCAATGCCTAAGTTTGTTTAGCAAATAGAAGGATTTTAAGTGCGCCTTATAGTCCGGAAAATACGGTAATTATCAGGTTAATCTTGAGTGACATTCTCTTTTTAGTATTCCAATATATGCTCATGGAACTCAGTAATAATCCCTGTAGCTGTAGGTTATTCCCTTTTCTCTCAGTAGTTTTATTATCAAGTCCATGATAGAGTACATGTAGTTTAGCTATTGGTGAGTATTTTAGAAAAAATACACGTTCATCATTATGTTAACTTATTTTATTTTCAGGATACTCATTCAAACAAAAGATAAATCCATCCGTATCTGTGAATGGTATAGTATAATGGCTATTGTCTTGTACGATTCAAGTAAGAAACTATACCTTACATGTTCCGAATTCTACAGTTACCGATTTGAACTGTACATTTATTTGTCTCACATTTTACCCTTTGATGTTTGCTTTAGTTGTTGGTACTGGTCACGCTTACAATTACCTCTACTCAGATTTCACGGTTGGCTACATGTGTGCGTTAAAATACCATGATGGGACTTATTTAAATTTTTGAAGATATCAGCACCAGAGGAAATCTATTCAATTCAAATAGTATTATATCGTCCAAGACTACTGGCGCCCAGCCATACAGGCTGATTGTATTTTTACTATTGTATATAGAATACACCTAACACACCCGTTATGTTGCATCTACCTGCGCTTTTCAAACGAAATTTGATTATTGTAGATTTCAATTATTTATCACATAATTATCTGACATACAAACACTCACAACTATACAGTAGACATGCGCCAACTCTTCTACCAGCTTCTATTAGACTGATTGCGTACCCTGCTTTCCACTTTGACCCAGTTTAGAAGTTATTGTTGTTTTGTCACTAAATTCGATTTTAAACTATTTACTTTGTAACTTTGTTTTATCGACTAATTTAGATTTCAACGAGAAACCCTTTAAAAAGCGGATACATTATAAACACTATATTAAATGTTCAAAACATATACTGCAGACTGAGCAAATTTGTTGTTAAAATAATCCTAATCCTTGAAAATATTCTGCCGATATGACGAAACTAGTAGAGTAGAGAAATATTCGTATTTTCAAAGTATAATTTTGAAGAAAAAATGAATTAGAATAGAATGTATTTAACTAAGGAACAAAAACTAATCCACCGGCAATCTGTGCACGAGTGGGGACAAATATAGAAATTCCAATCATAATAATAAACAATGACGAAAGTACTGTAGCTCTTTCAATGCTCCGACCACAGAAGCAAAACTATCAGTGCCTTGCTGTACTCTACCTAGATGTCCTGCAAAATCACCCCCGAGGCTAGCAATCCGCAAGAAACGCACAGACCTTTTTCTTGCTTCATCGTACTGTAACTAATGAGATCTGGATTCGCGGCGAGATTTACAGAGACAACAGTTAGCGATCATTGACCACATTTCCAACTCTGAATTTGTTGGCATGACAACAGATGTCCACCAAGCGGATCCACAGCTCGACAAACTCGGCCAGGGACACGACTGATATGCCCACCCACAGACCGAGAACGCCGCCGATATTGGCTATGAGGATGTCGAAGGGCATAGATCGTGTTTCCGTGATCCTATCGCCGGGAATGTTCTCCGCGTAGATTCGCACTTCAGCTAGGCGATGCTGATTGGCCTGGTAAAACCCTTGGAAATACTTGCGAAATTCCGTGTCTAAAATCAAATTAAAAGTTAAGCACCGTTTAGAAATATACAACTCTGTCAAAGATTATTCATATCATCTTCATAAAACAATCAATAACAATTCAGTAGAATTAAACTATCAGAGTGTGAGCCAAGGTCCTGGCGTACGCAGCGGTCATAGCGTTCTTTTCTCCCCGCTGATTGAGCCGTAGGGCGAGCTCAAGTAGTCTCATTCCTGTTACACTTTCCAGCCAACCCAAAAATGTTAAGTGTTGGCGGCCTCGTGCCCACCCACACTCAATGCGGCCTCATCGGAGCTGTTCTTTCCTCAGCACATGGCCCACGAGTCGAATCTGGCTGGTGATTATCATCTTCACCAGATCTCGACGCGTTCCCCACGGCGTGATCTTCAACATTCGACGTAGGAACCAATCTGCGATGAAACTCTACTGCTACAAGTCTGTGCTAGCCTCATCCGCAGCCTTCTAGATTACGCCTGCCCGGTTTCATAGCACTTCCCCTGAAGATATACCACTTAATGGACCGTCTCATCCAGCGTTGCCACATGATTATTCATCATTTCGATTGTCGTTGCGATACTTTTGAATCTAACTCCTCAAAACATCTTATTATCGCTACCAGGCTTTTTAACAAAATTGACACTCTAGCGGACCATCATTCCCCCCAAACTAGTAACTACCAAGAACGAATCGCTACCTCATTGAATTCTGCAAGACACAAAGAAGACAGAATACATTTGTCATCCGAATGGCCCTTTTATGAATTCCTCTCTATATAACTGTCATTACACATTCTCTGCCCATTAGTTTTTTCTCTCCGCTTTTGTTTATTTTGTCAGCATGTTTCAGTTATTGTTTGACTCACGTTTATGACGTTATTGTTTCTTTCATACCAATGTACTGTTGCGATTCCTATTTTGGCAATATAGGCTTACTTAATTATTTACTTACATCCAATGATTTGTTTACGCGCCACATTTCCGCTCATGTAAATGGTTCTACAAATTTGCAGCTGTTAACCATGTCTGAAAACTAGGCTAGTTCATCATTGGTGTCTTCTTTGCCGGAGTAGCGGGGATGGTGCAGCCATATGAATGTCTAACTCTTTCTACTGTTTCCACATTATCTCAGAACTTCACTCATGTCTTCTCCACTCCAGTCCTTCAAGTCATCCGTACAGGTCTTCTTCGTCTTCCTCTCCCTCAACTTTCCCTTCAAAGATTCGTCTTGTCGCTTTTCTTCTTTGTGCGTTGCCTTGGGGTCTCTAATCTACTGTAAATGGTATAAAATTCAAGAAATGGCGGCGTCCCTCCGAAATTCAGCTGAGAATACCAATAGTTTTCCAACCTGTTATTCTGTCTAATACACTGGGTTACATAATAACCTTTTGGTAAGCTGTTTACGTTTTTCAACTGATTTAAGTCAATTTTGCACCGCTGAATCTGAAAATGACATTCATTTCTGTCGATCAAGCCAGGTTTATGTGCTAAGTTGCTTTTTTTTTAAATCCGATTTTTTGACTAAATCAATTACATTTTTGTGATATTATCCGTTAAGTTTTGTTAATATTTCTCACCCGAAATAGTTTTTTTTAAAATCTTTTCTAACACAGTTTATTAATTAAATGTTACAACCATCGATTACACAAAATTAAATAGTAGACATTGATAAAGGTAAATACATGTAAATTGCATGTTATGTCATCAATGTTCAAAATTATGGATTGAACTTCAGTTTTTTCGAAGCCCTAGAATGCTCAGTGGCAGGGATGTCTCTCTACAATAACCAGCCATTCTGACTGTATTCCAGCGTCCCTGATACCTGGTCTCCATCTCGTTCATGTCCTGAGGGAATCTCAACCGCTGCTCGTCGCTCATTGATTCGAGATTCTCAGAAAATCGAACCATATGTAAGAATAAGTAAAATGCATTTTGATTCTTATGTTGCATCCGAAGTTTCTGAAAGCAGCCAGCATACGTTCTGCATAGTTCCTGAGCTCGTTGTTGCCAAGAAAGTTATTCACGACCAGAACAAAAGCCTTCCATGTTTACAATTCCACTTCGTTCATTTCAAACTCTGGATCTCTGATTAGCTGACGGATTCGAGGACCGTCAAAGATGCCAGCTTTCAACATCTCCATGGCACGAATAGCGAAGCAGCCACCATCCGTGTCCAGAGCTTTGGTGAACTGCTTGATCAAGCCGCGCTTGATGTGCGCGGTGGGAAGAGTATCCTGTCACTGTCCACCAGCGGGTTCCCGATGACGTTACTTGCTCTGCAAGGCACCAATTCCTCCCGCACAGGTCCACCCTTCTTCATATAATGCTGCGCAGTGTCCCTACGATCCAACGTGCACAGAAAGCTTGGGTACTTGGTGAAGCCGGAGTGTTGTCCCAACTAAATGGTCACTATCTTCAGGTCAACACAAATGAACCACTCATTCTGATCATAACAAAGTTTTTCACCAAATACTTCATCGCTTCACACTTCTTCTTCAGTGTAGCCGAGTGAGCGATGGGTACAGAGGCTAACTGGTGCCGTTGTGCAGCAGAACACATTTCAGCAATCGCTTGTTTCTGTCAATGAACAGTCTGCAATCTTTGGGTTCGTATTATGACAGAAGCTGTGCAATATCTATACAGTAAACCAAGTCCTTCTCTTCAGAGAAACGACGGAGGTATTCTTCATGCCTGTTGCGGTAGAAGGTGATGTGTGGACTGTCAGAGAGAAGGTTTTAATCTGGATGTCAAAAGTTCGGCAGAGAACTTTGACAATCTTGTAGAATGCAATAAAGATGCGAAATATTCACTTTTGTAGTTGGGTAACTACAATGTAACTATTATTTTCATCATACGGAAAGTTATTCTGCTTTATTATTCCGTTGGATTTATGGGGCATGTAGATAAAAGTTATTAATTCCCCATTTTCACCAGGACGACTAAATAAAAGTCTATAAATCTTACGAATCCAATCCTTTCTTTCCTTGATGTTGTATGAGAGGAAGTTGTAAAGCCAATAATATTGGGCTGTTTTTACCGCCATGTCTAAATATTGTTGAAAGACAAATTTTGCTCTCTAATAATTCCCGAAAAGCCAGTCGGCGCCATTATTGATCTGTTGTGAGCAGCTGCAATGGTAAGAGTTACTAAGCTCTCCATAGAGAGTGGTGTACTCAAAGTAGTGTTTCATAAAACACCGATGTAGATCAACGGGGATATGTTTTGATTCTTCATATCATAAAGTAAATAGACTGCTCTACAGTATGCTATACTGTACATATTATTTGATTTTATGAGTTATATGTGTGTACAGGGTGTTTCATGCGTCATCATATTCCACTTTTCTTGCGGCGTAGAAACAATTTCCGGATTGGGGTAGGGGCAGGGCACAGATTAAGTATACATATGTATATGTATACTGTATGCAACTATATAGAGATTTAGATTTGAGTAATAATTTATACTCTACAGTAGGTCAATTAACGCTTCATTGGAGACCGGCATTAATTATACACATAATTCTACATGCATATATTGAGGAATACAAGAACACCCGAAAGAAGCAATTAATTGAATCCAGTCTGATAAATGATGATATGCTGATATTTACGATTAATTACCCGCGTAATATGAAGTAATGGAAAGATCAATAAAATAAGGATTACGATGAAAACACGATCAGGAACTGCTAAAGTCAAAGGCCATACGTTCTTCAACTGTGGGCTTCCTCCTACGCTTAACCTGTTCGAAACTGTGGGCTTCCTCCTACGCTTAACCTGTTCGAAACTGTGGACTTCCTCCTACGCTTAACCTGTTCGAAGCGGTGTGATTTGCGTGTCTTGTTTGTTTAAATTGGTATTATTTTCTCGATGTACACACTTTTTAATCTGCTTCAAAATGCCTATTCTGGTACAGGAGAAACTAGTTGCATTAAATGCTCATCATAACGTCGTTCGTTCTTCTTTTCTGTTTGAAACTTTAACAATTACAAATTACAAATCCTATCTATAATTAGAGAAATGTATGTATGTATGTGGGTGTGTATGTATGTATGTCTGACCGGTATTTTTCTCCCAACTCTCTTGACGGATTTGCATGCTTGATGACTCAAAAGAATGCTACGCCAATGGGTAACATGGGAAAAATAGCCATGAGATGAAAAATTTATAAATGAGAGGCCAACAGCAGAAAATACCCCCAAAAATGATGTTTTTGCTGCGATGCTAAATCACTATGCTTCAGGAATTTGAATTCTCCAGTTTAGCCTGATTGAATCCAAGCTAAATCAATAAATTTGAATTCTGCAGATGCTGCAATTACTAAGGCTATATGGGTAATCCTACTTGTTACTTCAATTTGAAATAAACTTACTACTAAGTGGATTAAGGCACCAAAAATATATTAAATATTTTTTATAAATAAAAAATTATACAATATTTATATATTTATTTGTATATTACAATATATTTCTAAATACTGAATTATTTTGCAATAAAACTTTGTAAAAAATAAACCAGATTTTATGATAAATATCTCAACTAACACTGATTTTATGATGAAATTTTCAAATAAAAAGTTAATTTATGATAAAACTTTAAGTAAAAATTGAGTTTGTGATAATTTTTCAACTAAAGACTGATTTTATGATTAAACTTTCAATTAAAAATATGTTTTTAATTTAAGTTCTATCTGGGATATTTTTTGCTGCATTTTTAGCTAATTTCAATAAATTATTGCTACATCCATGACATTGTTTCTCTTTTTGAATGCTTCTGTAGTATTATATATGTATAGATATATGATTTTTTCTTGACTGTGAATAATTTATTTGATTATTTGTCTTTATTTATTTTTTAATATCTATGCTTTTTTGTTCAGACTTATTTAGTATTTATGTATAAGTAGTGATAATTTCATTTTTCAATTTTTAGAATATTTGCTATAGTGTATATTTTTTTTAGGTGTGCTTACTTTTCTTTCTAGGATGATTTGAGAATACTTTATATTGTGCATGTTGAAGAATATACATTTACATTTTTGCAGTTACCAAATAATTCTATTACATAGTTGTAGTTTATGAAAATAATGGGTTTATACACTATTGACATCTGTTGGTAACCTGCAAATCTTTTAATTCTGTAAAAATTAGAAACTGTTTTAATAATTTGCTTGGCTACTTTATTAATGTTCATATCCTATTTTAAATCTTCCTGTCTTTTATCCTAAAATAATATATATGCTTCTTTGATAATTGATTGTTTACCAATTTTAGATTTTAAGAGCAAATTTTTTTTTTACCTATACTGTATACTATATAATGAGTTATTTTACTTTAAGTGTTAATTGATTGGTAAACAACCAGTCATTGCATAGCATCTTGTTTGTACTTTTTTTGTCACTATTTCTCTTCCAATTACTGATAAACTAGTTTCATTTGCAAAAAGTTTCAAATTTACTTTATTTGATGGAGTTTTATGTCATTTACATATAGTAAGAATAACATATGACAAAATGCTAAAACTTGAGGAACACCATATGAGAATCATTTGTCTATTTATTGGCTTAGGGATATAATTGTGAAAAAATAGTTGTTGTTTTAGGTAAGCTGTTCTTTTCAAATTTTTCAGACATTGCTAAAGAAATTATTTAATATGTTATAATTTTTCAATTTACCTGTTATTTTCTCTGAAGAATCAACTATTAGCTTTTCTATTTTTTGTTAGTACTTGTATTTTTATATATTTTAATTATGTGATTCTACATTTCTTTAATGATTCTGTCCTTATGAACAATGGCATTAAGGTACATTTTTTGCAGCTGTTTTGCCTTTGTATTTTTATGCATTTCTAAAACTTTAAACCTTTTTTCATTAACCATTGTGCTGATTATAATAATTGTTTATATAAGCTTCTTTTAATTTACACTATTTTTTAGTTGTTGAGTGAACCATGATTTATCTTTATGTTTGATAACATTTTGTAGTATACTATGTTTAACTGTCTTTCCTTATTGATAAGAAAATCCCTACTTTCATAACCTTTGTTCTTTTTTACTTTTTAGGTAAGATAAGCAGGTTTAAAAGATAATTATTGGCAGTGTCAGTAAATCGCATTTGATTCTGTAGTTTTCTTCCCACACCCATATAATACGCCTTCTCTTTCTTTATGCATATAATACATCCTTCTCTTTCTTTGTGCATATAATACATATTAAATCTATTATATAGTTTATAGTATATACTGTAAGTAAGTAAATTATTAAAAATACTCTAACTATATAGAAGATGCAACAGATCTATTTAAAATCAAAGTCAATATCTATCAATTTTTTATGACATTGTAGTCTATTTGATTATTGATATTTTAAAGTCAGTGCTATGACTGACTGATAGTAAGCTATTTTTATTTAATCAGTACATGATAATTTGCCATACCTTTTATTCCAACCATCTGGGTTCCATTAAATCATAAATTAAGCACCAGACAGACTATTTTTCATTTGCAATTAAATGTTTTGCATTTTCTAAAATCAAATAATAGCAAAATATTATATATGCAAACCATCTGTCAGGTCACAAAATATTTATAGAGTAGGTGCTTTTATTGTAATTAATATGGTTCCAACCCCCTCTATAACTTTGAAATATATAGTTTTTTTCTCAACATGACAGTTATGTTTAACTTAATTATTGATTTGTTCGGAGAATAGAATATAGACAGTATAAATACATTCAGAGGGGAGCATACAATCCATCCTGCAAGTGTTTGAGCTGGTATACACCATCAGTTTGAAAAAAACTCAAATCATTTACCAACCTGCTTCTATAAATGTCAATATCGAAACCCAAGCCAACTCGTTGAAAGGAGAGACTCTCGAAAACATAAACCACTTCCCATACTTTGGAATCCATATCTCCTCGAAAGCTGACGTCGATGACGAGATTCAGTACCGACTTCATTGTGCTGGAGTAGTCTTTGAACGTCTAAGCGACGGACTTTCAGGAATAGGGATATCAGAAAGGACACGAAAATAGTTGTGTACAAAGCTGTAGTCATCCCTGCCCTTCTCTACGGAGCGGAAACACGGACAACTTCACCTCACAATCTAAAAAGCATGAAACGTTTTCACCGGTGGTTTCTGCAAAACATCTTTAACATCGGATGGGAAGAATATCGTACCAACAACTACGTTCTCAGCAAAGCCCAGACCACCAGCATTGAAGCACTAGTAATCAGAAGTCAACTCCGATGTACTGGATACGTGGTCAGTCGAATGGGTGAAGATAGGCGTTCAGAACAGGTTTTCTACTCACAGCTGAAAGAAGGGAAAGGAAGAGCTGGTGAGAGAAGAATGGCATTCAAGGGGGTTACGTATTTCGAAAAGGAACAAACAATCCAACTAGAGGATAGAAGAACGCGGAGATAAGAACGTGCTGCTGATCCAAACCATCCTAGACTTCCGACGACAACCACCTGTTCCACTTGTGGAAAAACCTGCGCGTTACGTCTGGGCCTGTACTGTCGCCAAACGGTAGCATTAAAAGACAGTCATCCTCGAAATCGAGAGATCGCCACGGTGACATTCTTTTTTAAATAGTTTTATTCTTATTAACATTTTTCCAGTTTGAACATTTGTAGATTTGAATACAGAGACAGTTTTATGTATTATATTAAACTATTTCCTGAACTCTTAAAACTAAATTTAATCATATGTTTGTTATTTTTAAATATTATCCACCAAATTGTGATTATCAGTTCTTCACCATCCCAGTCGTTTTGTGTATTAAAGATTTTCTAAACTTTTGTCAATTTCAAATATTTTCATTTTGTATATTATACTCGTAATTCCTTATTTCCTACCAGATATTTACCTAAGTGCAACATGACAGCTGCTACATGCACGAGTACAGTTCCTTTGACGGAAACTATGCAGCCACGAGAAGTGCCTACCTATCCAGAGGTAGATTACAAGGGGGAATGCGGTCCAGACTTGGGCATTTCCACTGTGGGATTTCGCTCTGGAAAATACAGCTTATCCGAATGGGAACAGCACAATTATGACAAGTACTACCAGGCTTTTGCCGATATGGACAATGCTGAGAAACAGCGTCACGAGGCTGATTCTGTGATGAAAGAAGTGGACTCAACAACACGCAGGTGACCATAACAAATATTATAGCCATGCCCCCGCAACTTCTATACCTTTTGCTAATCAAAATTCTAATTGTTGATCACGGTCTGATAAATAATAATATGCAACGAAGTCGCAATTCAGCATTTGAAAGACGGTAATGTTTGAATTCATGTCGATGTATGTTTGTTTTTTATGCATGTTCATGTTCATTTTGTTTATCCTCAAAATCTACTGGACTCTAAATTAAATACAGGAAGGTTGCATGTCCTAATCTGCTCCTACGCCCCTGATATATCAAAGCTGTTTCTTCACCATTAGCTTCTACCGCAAATTCAGAGGCTTCATCGTAATAAAGGCAAAAATGAAAACAGGCATATTATTATTGTACTGCTGACAAAAGAGAGAATTTGAAAAGCGCGCCTTAAATTATCCAGTAGCGTATATGTACGCTTAGCAATCGGGTAAATGCCAGAACTTGCAATCCTATGATCGAACGTAAAAATTTCAAAGTCGAACGTTTAAATTTGGTGTTGAAATCGATTTTTTATTGTACTTTAAAATTGTAAGCTCGAACTCTAGAGTTCGGAATTAACGAAAACGCCCTTAGATATATGTCTCTCGCTCTGGCTGAACTGAGAGTAGAGAAAGGGCGTGGGTTTTATCTTCGAGTGGCCAGAACAGCCATACATGCGATGTATTGACAGGAAACCTCTCCCAGAGCTCATTGGTAACTGCAAATTTGTTTGAACTAAATTTAAATTCGTTTGAGGATTTTACATAATTGATTGTTTGTATCTCTCACTAAGTCCACACGACACGATTTTTGTTGTACAACTCAGTTGGATCGTTGGTTTTGTCCACACGATACGACAGTGATACGATTAGTTAGGACGGTATTTTTTAAATATGGTGTTGGATAAAAGACTATTAATTGCTATACGTTCTTAAATTTATTGCGAAAAGGAGAACTGAGAGTGCTTTCTAAGGACTCATTCATCTTCTGAAATAAACGATTAATACAGCAACAATAACAATTAATCATAATAATATCAAATAGACATATTCCATTAATTATTTTTAATAACTTCGTTAATTTATTTTTATAATCTAAATAATACAT
Organism: Nematoplana nigrocapitula; assembly: GCA_032274565.1. NCBI lineage: Eukaryota > Metazoa > Platyhelminthes > Proseriata > Nematoplanidae > Nematoplana > Nematoplana nigrocapitula. Next base: position 3,913 of record JAUYWV010090711.1, on the reverse strand, counting down.
TTAAATAAATCATTTAGAATCATAATTTATGCTTTAACACAATCTAAAATTATTTTCTAAACAGTATAGTGTATTTGTTTTTAAAATGGTCTTTTAGATTCTTTTATTACTTCTTCTTTTTTATTTACCATTTTTAGGCTGAAAGTTATGTCATTAAAATAAATTAATTTTAACATTTAATGTGTTTTCTTTGTTCAATTAAAACTCACCATAATTCATTTAAAATAAATTAAAATAGTTATATAATGGATTTACTTACCAGTCGTGTCTGTTCTACTAATATTCACTGATTATTAGTCTTCCTTTGAATTGTAGTCTTATACGATTCTTGCTGACAATCCCACAGTACACTTTCTTCATCGAACGTCGCAATATAATTCTTTATCTTCATAATGGGAAAGCGTCATGTTGAAAGTTGTGTGAAAAGTTGAACCGATCCAATATATTAAACAACTCGTGATAAAAGTTGTACAACTAAAATTGTATCATGTGTACGCAGCTTATAATAGATAGACTGTTTTCGTATTCTTTTTATTAACTAAATGTATAATTTGCTTATTTTTAAAACTTTTCATATACATCTACAAATAGGTGATCTTACACGTTGAAAAATTGGTCACTGCTTTGGTTACAAAAGACCAGCCGACCAGACGGAATCTGTATGCTATCAAGGGCGCCTAATTTATTGTCGTCTATCAAAACAATACTTTTTAGCACACTCCTTATTTCATCAGAACACAGTTGTACGCCCGATAATTATCTCAGAACATTTCGCTTCTAAGTGCGCCTGTCTTCTACGATTGCATGCATACATATGTCACACTGTGTAGTTAGACATTTTTTTCTAGCGTGTGACATTAAATTAGTAAATTTACTACAATATTTGTTTTAACCATTATTCTTGGAAAATGAAGGAAAACATATTTTATTATTAATTAAATGGAAAGAAGATGTGTTGCTACTTTTCGTATTATTAGCATTGCTGCGCCATTCTCATAACCTAGAAATAATTAAACCTTCATCGTGTTATTTGTCACAATCCAAGTGAAAGGGTAATTTTAATTACGACCTTTTCTCATTCGTTTAATCTGGCGTGTTTTATCTCTTTGGAAACAGCTCTGTTTACTTCGTCTAGGTTATTTTCATGAATTACAGTATAAGTATAACATTGTTTCTGTCCCTTTCTTTTTCTCTCTCTCTCTCTCTCTCCCTCTCTCTCTCTCTCTGTCTGTCTCTCCCTTCACTCCTTTTCGATTTTTCTTAGACATCACACAAAGCTGTTGGGTGGTAAATTCAACGGAGCTAGGAATTTCTCTTTTAAAAGTTTTCTTAAATGGTACCCAGCCGAATTTGACAGAGTGTGTTGGTCGAATTTTTTAGCCTAGTCCTTCTCTCTGTGGTCCTTCATTTTCTCTAAACGGTTACATAATACTAGTAAGCTGTTCTTTTGCAGAGAGCAAAATACTTCAACCAAAAAAATAAAGGAGCGTCTTCTAGATGTCAACTTTTGGAAGTATGAATTGGAGCGGGAAATTCAGGACATGCTGGATGAAACAGACCTCTTGTTGGCCAGAAAGAGGCGTCTGGAGACTGCCCTGATGTCGCTCGAACTGGTCAAACACATTTGCACCGACAATATTGGTTGTCGCGATCTGAGATTCAATGTGGAGAGGACTGAAGATGAACCGGAGATGGCCTTGCTCAAGGTACACTATCATGGGATTGATTTCCCTGTTTTAGTTTACAGCAGTTTTCAGCAAGGTAAGTTAATGACCAGTTATAAAAATATACTTGCAACACATTATCTTCATATCACATCAAGCAATAACAATACAAAATTCTACATAACTTAAGTTGGAATAAGCTGATGTGGTGGTAGCTTGGACAGATGCTGTAAGTGAAGATCAGTGATCAGGCGGTAGCGGAAGTGTTACATCCAGCAAGTGCTGTTTGGTTTCAAAGGATACCCATGAAAAAAGCAACGGAAGCTATATCAGCGAGGCACGAACATCCTCGAAGAATTGCCATCCTATCTGACAGCCATTGTGCCATTCATCAGGTGAGGTCATTGGAGACAGAGTGGTCGTCTAACCTTCCTCTCATTGCAGCAGGGCACTCTGGCCTGCCCTGTGCTTACCATTTCAGGGATAGGCCAGGATCCGTGGGCATGACGCGGAAACCACCGATTACCTTCTTCTGAGAACTAAACGAATAAAGCACTTTGGTCGCCCCGACCCCAGTACTGCTGAAATGAAGGGGAAGCAGATTATCAGTTTCCTTCGGGTTATTGTCCTGAAAGGCTACCGTAAACTTGGACAATATCAAGTTCTTTAGAACTACATATTGAAGACTTAACATCCAGGAAGACCGACCCAGGGGCCAAACGACAACTGGCTAACGAAGCTATTCAAAGGCACTTCCCAGCAGACGTGGTGATATGGACAGATGGCTCAGCCCTAGATGGAACAAGACAAATTGAAAGTGGCGCAGTGTCTATACAACTAAAGGATGGCAGAAATATCGAGCACAGAAGACAAGCAGGGAATTTATCCAGCATCTACCGGACCGAGCTCACAGCGATCCTCACACCACTGAATTAAATAGCGACGATCACGAGAAACGGAGAGATGTTTACATCCATCTGCCTCTTCACCGACTCCAGATCAGTCATTCAACGGCTAGGCGGAGGCCCTTATTGGCCCAGCAAGAAACACTGGCGACAGAGTATGGAGAAACCTCACCGAGCTGTCAGAAATCATGACCATCACATTCCAATGGGTGCCCATCCACAGTGTCATAGGGGGCAATGAAAGGCGGACCAGGAATTTCTGCACCAGTTGGGGAACGACCAAAGCACCGAGCATCCTATTGCGACGCGATGGGGGTGAGAGATAAATTCAGTGTCGCACTGCAGTGTATAAAACAAGTCACGCCACCCCGATTTCCAAAATGTAACTAGAAAAGGCACCGATCGTGATGAGAGGGTTGCACATGGAATCGGAGTCTCGTCAATTTCCACGCTGGTTGGGGGAGGAGTGGGGCCTTGCAATCTCTTACTACTAATTATTCCAAGTACTGTTCGGGAGAGGTGATAACTGGGTTCAACATGTGACACTGTCACATATTAAGTCTTGTTGTATATATTTTCCAGGAATAAGGGCATAAGGCATTGTAATTAAGAGGGGAGCCAGTAAAGGCTTTTTACGAAAAATAGTAGAAGAGAAACAATTGCTATTTATAGAAATGTTAGTATCCAGAAATGAAAGATGTTTTCGGGCAATCTGTAGAGTAAATACTATCCAACCCGTTTAATGAATCTACATAGAAGAGCTGCGGACCTACTTAATTTGGAACTAAACTAGAAAGGTGTAGTTTGCCATGCTATTTTAGTTTGTCATTCAACTTCTTTTACCTTAACACTAGCTTCCGTGCAATCTTCCCAAATGCATGAAACTGTGCACTTACTATCATAACTTACTGTCTACAGTATCCGGGATTTCTGGCACAAATATAACTTAGCTAAAAAGTGTAACCCAATTACTGTAGGTGGTTTGTTCACCTTGAGTGTCGGTTACTGACCCTGATGCTGTCTTCCTTTTATTTTGATTTAATCGAAATTGTCGTGTAGGAAATGGACGTGGTTTGCAACGTTGAGGCTTTGCTAAAGAAAACTCTCAAGCAAGTCGACAAACAAATTGCGTAAGATACTGTTAGTTTGGTTATTGTTGAACCGTGTTCTTTTATTTTTTAAATTAATTCCGATATTGTCTTGTTACAAATGGCTGTTTCTGTTACGAGATCCCAGTTAGGGGAGCCGAATCCACCTCAGATACGTGAACACCGACGCGGGAATCTCTGAATGATCCGGAAGCCATATAACTCTGCATATATAGTAGTGTGATAATGACTTCAT
>JAUYWV010090700.1:0-14930 GCA_032274565.1 Nematoplana nigrocapitula | reverse complement strand
GAGGCGCACAGCGTGGCTGAGATATACTACTTACGTGTAACACTCTTATCTAGATACTTACAATTACTCATACCTAATCGTCCCTCCCCGTACATACAAGAACTCCTCCATATTATTTACTGCTTATATATACGTATACCTGTATCTACAGCGCTGTTACCTTACTTCTACACTCCCTTGGTCTTGAAACTTGCAAGTATTCGCACCTACTCGTACCAGGTCGTATTTATATGAACTCCTACAAATTTACTTGCCTGTATGTGTCTTTTGCTCTACTGTATCAGCTCATATCTTCATATGCTTTCATACTTAGCTACACTATAATAACTCATTACACTCTACAGTTCTTCTAACTGTTACTCACATTAATATGTTCTCTCGCTCACTACTATGTTAACATTACCTTGAACACGATTCTCAATTTATACAAGTTATATAATTAATAAACACCTTATTAAATTAAATTCTTTCTTCTTCTGGGCCGATTGTTTGTAGTCTATGCTCCCCAAGAACTTAACCAGTTTTCCTGTGACTTGAAAGATTGTCTTTGGGTCGACTTTATTCAGGAAGAACTCTCTTGGTTTCCTCTCACCTGGGACACTTCACCGAGGTGATACGCGCTTTCTCCTACCCCTTCATTACAGTTTACACATAAGGGGCTGGCAGCCTTCCCTATCTTGTACAGATAGATATTGCCTGATTGAAGATGCATAGTCTTTTCTGCACCCTTTGACTCAGTACTCTCTCTCTGGCTATTCGCTAAAGGTCTTTACATACCACTCCTCTCCTCCTGGCCGCGGCTGCGACTATCGGTTCTACTCGTAAAGGAATCCGATCTTGGTTCTCCACACTTCCTTTCTTTGCCAGATCATTTGCCTCTTCGTTGCCCTCTATGTCACAGTGAGATGGGACCCATTAGAACTGGGCCAAAGTGATTTCTACCCGGAACTGCTCAATCGTCTGAATAATGCTTGCCACTTCGGGATATTGTTGTCTCGCGAAGAGAAAAGATCCTTACCTAATATATACCTCTTGCAAACCAAAGATAAATTAGGACACTTTTCTTCTATTACGTATTATATACTTAGGCAATTTCCGCGATATCCTAAGTATGCATTCAAAGCGCTTCCCTATTGTATAATTAAGGCTTTCGATATAAAATTGTCGAAATCGGTTAAAAACATAAGTCTTTTGTGTCGCTATTTCAAAATGTCAGCCTCAGTGCGGTTCGACCCCTCTAACATACTCCTCGAAGTAAAAATAAAACAAACACCCAGTTTGAGCCATATTGATTTATTTAATGAAATATTCAATTCACTATATAAACGATAAAGTGTCGCAGTGGACATGTAAATATAAGAAAAAAGTCACACGCGGATATAGCTGCGCTATTGCGCATTAAACTTGTATAAAAAAGCAGGAATTTAAATAAGGATAATAATGTTCACAATCACAATACCGTATTGCCTAACACAGCCGACAAAAATGTAAATCGGAACATTGAGGCACTAGAACTCAGATATGTGTAGTATATATGTACACAGTTGAACAGTCAAACCTACGCAGAGTACTGTTGTAGTAGATGGAGTAAGTCGAGTAAACAAGACAGGAGAACACACCCCACTGGAATGTACTGAAGTAGTTCTGCATCTACATGGATTCCGCAGCTCTTAGAGGAAGAACAGATCGAATGCCTTCCGAACTGCTCGTGTACACTAATCATATGTATAACACACGAAATAGTAATAAAAACAGTCCGTCTTCTATATAGGTGCCACTTCTAAACACGGATAAACTCCCATAGTCAAGCACACATATACGCAGACTTTAAAATACACTCGAGTTCGCCCCTAACTAGTCAGTTCGACTAATTTACAGTATACCAAAAATGTATGTCCCGTCAAAATATCTACCTATTTTATTTCTCTTACTAAACAAATCGCTTAACGCCGCATGCTGTTGTAATTTGTGGCCGAGAGGACGCGTCAACGCCCCGATCGTCATTGGTCGTCAATGGAGTCTCGTGTGCAACAGACGCTACGAAAGCTCACTTCAGTATCCTGCCTGTTTACAAGTGACACCCAAAAGATCACTCATACGAATGGGTTTAATATTAATATGGGTTGGGGATTCGTGAAACTCATAGCCTCTGACCAGGTAGAAGTACAATAATGCGCAGGGATCACCAGTCAAGTAGAAAATAAAACAGCCATGTCGGTTTTTATCGCACACAGCTAGCATGGTTGACAATGATCAGGTTAAACTCCATACTTCGACAATGTGAGGATCTGAAGACAGTCCAATTTCTGAGTTTCCTCTATTATACTGCTCTCGAAGGACGAATAAATAATGATAAAATTGGTCGATTTCTTCTTCTTCTATCACAATGGCAGAGAAACGGTAACCATCTGTTATTCGCATTGGGTTTTAGCGTTCCGTGGGAATTGCAGAGTATTAGATACAACATTCCAACCTCCCCTATATATATAATGTATGTACAGTGAATCAGCAATTGAGATTTCAGTAAAACTATTATCAGAGACAACACTGTGCAGTCTCCGCAGAAAGTCAAGGTCCACTGCTTTGTCAACTATCAAGATTTTTTAACACGTCGCTTTAACCTCTAAAGCTGAAAATCACAAAACATGTCAGCAGCGAGTGTGTTCTCCCTTGGCGGCCTTGCAGTTGAGGCATCGCTGCCTCATAGAGTTCATCAACCTCTCAATGTAGTCCTGGGAAGTGTCATTCCATACTTGCAGCTGTAGTTGATTGGCAGGTGGAGAGTGGTTCTCCACCAGACTGGGCACGCTGCGGTGCGCTCCTGGATGACAACGCCAGACCTCATCGTTCCAGAGCGATGCCAATACCTTCATACAGTAGGCAGGAGTCGATCAATTGGGAACTCGTGTGGGCTGAGCTTGCGTGCAGCGTGCCGATCGACTACACTTTATAGAATGGAATAAGAGTCTCCCAAGATTTCTTTGGGAGGTTAGTGACCCCCATGAGACAACCATGCCTCAACTGCAACGCTCGCTATTGACGAACAGCGTGATTCTCGGTCGTTTTGAAAAGTGGCCCTTGACATTTTGCGACGACTGTGTGTAGGATTTGAAGAAAAGCGTCCTCACACGGAATGTCCGGTTGGGCTAGAAGATGGCGTCGAGAGAAAGAGCTGACTTTACAAGATTAGACAGTTAGAGGCACAAGTGGAGAGACAATTGTTCCGGTGCATGTACACTCTAGCATGTGGTTATATATAGACTTCGTCCTTCACCTCCGGCTGCCCTGTATTGCCGTACTTGACTGCCCTATCCGGGTTGTCCATCATATCCGAGCCCTTGGCCTCCTCGGTTTCATAGGCACTCTGTCTGGAAGCCTTGCGACAGAGGATGATCACGATGATGACAACCACAATGGCCACAATTGCAATGGTACCTTTGTGGCAAAAGAGAAGAATGCAAATTGTAACTATAGGGAGCGAGTACAAAGCTCATCTCAAAAGACGCACTTGTGAATTTGTGCAAAAAAGTTTATTTATGCCAATCTGGATGTCCTGCAAAACTGTGTGAGATTGGCTGGTGGGTTAATTTGAATGAATAATGAATAATACACACATGCATACTAGAACTGCCATCACTTCCTCTTCCTGCAGTCAGTCTAATATTCAGCACATGCCAGCCTCGCATAGTGTATGTCTGTATAAACTTGCTTTTCCCCCTTTATTCCATTGCTCTTTGTGCTATACAGTTTTTGGTGCACCTACCTGACATGACTCACATACATGGTTTGATGCTGTGTCATCATTATTAGCAATAATTTATCATTTTCTGGCAGATTAAGTATACTACTGGTGAGTAGTATATACAGGGGTATAGTATGAAATACTTGCATTCTGAGGATATTTGATTCAAGAATTGTTACTGCATGATTCCATATATAAGTAAAACTATTTGCCATTCATATTGACGAAAGAAAATAGAGGAAATTATGAAAGTAGAGTGTGGCCCAGAGTAGAACTATCATAATCCAATTACTGTGCACCCAAATGACAAACAGTTCTAGCCTAGTCTAGAAAATGTTTCATGCAAAGTTTTGATAATATCATATATTATATTTTTTATCTACTTACCTAGCTAATAAATCATTAATGTTTGGTGATTAATATAAACTAGTATTTTTATTTTCTTAGAATGTTTTATGACTGGAGCAAAATTAATAGGACTATATATCGGAAATGCTTCCAAATGAGACCTATAAATTGGAAAATATTTTCATATTTTACCTAAATATTATCTTTTTAAATTTTGTTTTAATCGGTAGTAATTTTTCGTAAATACATACATGATATAAAAAATAGTACACTTATTTGCTATGATTTAAATGAATTCCTAATTAGTATAGATTATAATAATACTAGTTTAGTAGAATTAATTTATGTATTTAGCTCAAGTCATCTTAGAATAATTATAATTATTTTCTTTAATATTGGGTCATATCTGGATATAATCTATAACATGGATCTTTCAATAAATAAGAAAAAGTAATAAGAAAAGACAATTTGTCTTTAAACTAATAATTCTATAAAAAATATTTCAGTATAGATACAAAGCTTTGTTTAATATGTTAATTTTGATGACAGTATTTTGCTTAACATTTTCATTGAATAACTATTTTTAATTATAGTTTCAGTCAAAACTTTCATTTTTATCAATAACTAGAAGTGGGTACCCTCATTGCTGGGCAATAGAATAAGGCGCATGCCTAATCCTGACCATGCCCTAGTCTTTTGATTTATGAATTTTTCTGTGAGAGGCTTCTTTCTGCACAAAACGGACATTTCACACCATGTTTAGACCCCATGACCTTGATCATGACCCCTTGACCTCGATCCAGACCTTCTGAGGTCGACCTCGCCCTCCTATGTTACCCACAGGGCTGAGGTGGTCACCCATGCAAAGTTCCGGGTCACTGGCACCAACGGTCTGGCTATCTTCTGCCCGAAACGGCCATTTCACACCATTTTTAGCCTCCTTGACCTTGACCCCGACCTCGGAGGCCCACCTCACCCCCCTTATGTTACCCACAGGATTCAGTGGGTCACTCATGCACAATTTCAGGTTGCTGGCACCAACTGTCCAACCACTCACCAGGAACATACATACACACAGACAGACAGACAACTTGACAAATATATATAAGATTATAGATATAAGTAAAAAACTATAATATATATTTATTGTAGGTAATATAGTCTAGGGATATTGCATATTACATGAAATATATTTTTTATGACCAGAATTTTTTATATTTGAAATAAAAAATTATATAGTTTTCAATATTGGGCTTATATTTTATATGAAATATAGATTAATGTATAGATACTAGTATTAACCTTTACTTACTTAATACATTGCATTGCAAAAGTATGGAATTCCTATTTTAAAACACAGTGAGATACTCTATACTCTATTAGACCCAGGTGTTGTTTTATGAGGCCAGCCAGAACCATTCTTGCATATAATAGTACCTCTATATAGGAAATGTGCAATAACATGACTCACTATTCATCGTGGGCATTCAATCAATCAGCAATGACATAATTCTTGTTGCAATATCGATGAGCAGCAATAACTTGCCACGGAAGAAGTTCATCAACTACCATAACTGATTGCGATAAAAAATACTCATTTGACATTTAATCTTATCGCCTCACTTTAAATTTAAACTATCCAATTAGGTAGAACTTAGGGCTGACTTGACAATTGCACAGGTGTCTTGTAGGTGTATTTACTTTGCCGGGGTCACCTTTACATCATATGTACAGACAGCTTAGACACATTCTGGCTTTGTTAATAAAAAAATAAAATCATGTCTACTGAGAACAGCTAGCAAGAATACCATTTTATGCAATGCAATGTATATATGAAACTTATATCATATATCAGTATTGATTATATATATTACTCTTTATATTTTTGATTAAAAAAATATATTTAATAAATATCATAAGCATTAAAAATATATATAATATAATAACTAAGTTATAATGAAGCATTTAGCTTAAACTATATATAAAAATAAATCATATAGTATAATTGAAGCTAATTATATATTGTTTATTTCTTTCAAGTATTTGCTACTACATTGATTTAAGTATCTTGATTAGTCAAAAAGTGGCTATAAATTTAGGTAGATAATTTACATATAATAAAATATTAAATTAATTTTTATATATTCTAATAATTCATAATTGAAAAAAAATATTAAAAGTTGATTTCGAAATTTACTATAAGATGTTTTGTAAATATATAATTTATTGTCAAAAAATTTAAACTTTTTAAAAATGACTCATTCTGTTTAAAATTATTAATTGCCATTATTTTCTGTAACAGTTAAATAACTCACTATTTGATCAAGCAAGTATTCACCTTACCTTTAGTTGAAATTACTATTAATTTAGGTAGTGGATACTGTTCCGGTCACTAGAATTCTGTATTGCGGGGATAAAGGTCCAGACCTTATAGAGTAGAAATACACAGAGTTCCGTCTTTCAAAATCTAAATGACTGGAATCCTGTGTATGAAACTCTACTTGTAAAACCCACGCTGGATATAGCTATTTGCGCGGCAGCCTCCAACATATAGATTTTTCCTTGTCCAGAATCATGTGTCATGTTTTAATATAGAGAATTCATTAACTTAGGCGTGTCTATGGCTGCATCCAATTAAAAATAGAAATGACATAACTCCATATATACTCTATGGCTATACACATGCGCAATGAATGCAGTTGACGAATTCAAAAATCAAAATGGAGGAAATAGAATTGGTGATGAATTTCACTATTTTTTGGCCTTAGAAGATGCAATTAATAAGATGGAGAGGTTATGTGCCAATTTGAAATCTGCACCCAAGTCCAAATTATGGTTTTGAGAGCCATATAGGAAATAAGATACAATAAATTTTTCTAAAATGAATCTTGCATACTTTTCACTATAACAAATTTTTTATATAGTCCTTTGAAAATGTCCTAATATTTCCATATTACAATCTCACTATAACAAACCTTTAATCTAGTCCTCTCAAACAAATAACAATGTAAATTACCATTCTCTATAATGTACAGTGCCATACTAACATTAACAGTGCCAATGTAACATATTTGTCATAAAATTTCACTCTTCCTTTTCTCACTCATTACATATTCGCATATATAGTAGGTATAAAAGAAATACACCTAATAATTTAATAATAATTTCTGCATATTTTACTATATATGAAAATTGAAAATATATAGTACAGTATGTATATACTAAACTCAAGATAACAACTTTCATTATAACATACTTGAGATAATATACCGGAGGTCCGGAACTTTAAGCCCCATAATACAGGATTCCGGTTATTTTGATTTTGAGAAATGGAACTTTGTATATTTCTACTCTATGAGGTCCTGAACATTATTTCCGTTATCTATTGGCATTGCTATTAATTTATAGATTGTTTTCAAAATATTATTTGCAAATGTTATGACTTATGTATGACATTATACCAATTAACTATAAGTATAGTGGTATAAAATAAAGTTTTATTTTATTTTGTGGCATATATCTGTAGATTATAAATAAAGTAATAAAATGAGTTATTATAGATCTAAAAATGACCTATAAATAATATGAATGAACTATCTATATAGAATTATGACTATTTTTGTTCATGATTTCATTTAATGTTAATCTATATTACAAAGCAACTACATGCTTTAGCAATGCTATGTTATAAAAGTGATATGAAATAATACTAATAAATAATAATTAATAATTAGTAAATTAATTGAAAAAATAAGCCTTTTTGATTGAAACTTGATAAGTGATATCATAACATTAAACTGCATGTCTAACAGAGTTTCATACAATTTTAGTTGGTAAAACAACATTGAAATAACATATAATAAAATATATCAATATCATACTTAATCATTTAATTCATATTATGTATAAAAACTATCTCATTCTCACTGACACTCTCAGCAAAGATTTAAGAGTGAAACCAAATAAAGACTAAGTTGTTAAATGTCATAATAACATGTACCAAAAAGAAGTGATTCTGTTAAGGGGTACAAACTGCATAATATTGGCGTCTAAGAATTAGTGCTGTATTGTATACTGCATTCGATTCAGTATATTGCACTATACTATAGTATACTTACAGCCAATTGCAATTCCAACAACATTAGCCGCTACAGGTTGTTGTTGAAAGTAGTCTTTATATTCATCAATAAATGCCTGATCCGGATATATATTTACAACTTGTCTTCCTTCTGCCATACTGGTAAAATGTAGAAATAAAAGGTACTGTTCCGTGTAAACAAATATTGTTATTGCCGCCCGTAGTAAAAACTAAAAATATAGTATATTATAACAATTTTCTGAACACTACAGCCCGGTTCAAAATGCTCTGTAAATGCAGACCTGTGTAACCTAAATTACACAAATGTGTGCCTGTGTACGCATATGTATTTACACCTATAGTAAAAACAAGGCCCTTTCTTTAAGCGGTTTCATTTATTAGGCAAATACACAGTCATTATATATTACGAAAGTCTGTCAGGAGTCTCTCCGCAAAAGACTGTCAAGGAGAGGGATATGAGCTGACGCGGGAAGGGGAAAAGCTGAAGGCCGGCGCATGTCGTGAACCGCCCCGCCACACCTAGTCAAACTCATAGGAGATGGATACACACCTGTGTAATTTGTTTCTAAAAATAGCACCCAGACGCACAGGCCTGTGTAAAAATGAGAGTTAAATTTTATTCAACTCGCTCTGTGTACACAGGGCGCTACTATGTTTTAATAGTTGTAAAACTATTCTGATATTCAACAGTCCACTGGAATGTTCCTTAGCTTCAAAGAGAGGCTTGATAATAGCGACAAAATCTTTGTCTTTGACAAACTTAGAGAGGTAAGTCATAAATCCACGAAAGTTATGCAACTCTTTCTTCGTTTTGGGAGGAGACATTTGAAGAAGCTTGTTAACCTTAGCAGGATCTGAACGTATGCCTTTTTTTGAAATCAGATGACCAAGGTATATGGTTGACAATTCAGCAAAACGACACTTTTCAGGATTCAATTTTAAATTTGCCGTTCTGAGCTTCCACAGCACGTTGCGAAGGGTTTGAATATGCTCGCCAAAGGTTTAAGAAGCGATACAAATATCATAAATATACGGAAGAATATTTAAGTCTGAGAAAAGGGTCTGAAAAGTCTCGGAAAAGTGGCAGGAGCGTTATGCAGTCCGAACGGCATAACATTGAATTCATACAGAGAGCTAACAGACTGCAAAGCGGTAAGAGGTTTCGAACTTTCTTCCAACTTTACCTGCCAATAGCTAGAGGCTAAATCTAGTGGTGAAGTAAGCACAATCTTTCGGACTATCCAATAAATCAGTGACCAAGGGAAATTGGAAAACAATCCGCAACAGTCTTCTCGTTTAATTTACAAAAATCCACGACAAATTAATCGATATTGGCCATTCATTGTTTTATCCAGAAAAAAGGGCAAACACCAAGGGGACTTACTCTCACGAACGATACCACTTTTTAGCATCGATTAAATAGCATCCTCAACATATTTGTTGACACACTCCGGCTGGCGATAAGGACGGATCTTATGAGGTTGAGCGTCAGGCTGGAGAACAATACGATGTTTAACAAGATGGGTAAAGCCATCAGTCAGAAAAGGAAAATCGGTGAGGGAACTCATGAGAAAGCATGTTTCGAATTTTTATACTGCTCATCGAGCTTTAAAGCTTCATTAACGAAAATCAAAAGTTCTAGCAGTAGTACACGAGGTAATTTTAAACTCAGAGTCATGAATAACAGTAGAAAACATACCTTGACAGTCCTGAATATTATTAAGCACACATGACGGCAAAACACTAGGATCAGAAATGAGACTGGAGATCCAGAATCTAGGAGGGTCTTCACACGAGTTTGGCCAAACACGACATCGACGGTGTAGCTCGACGTAGAAGCGTGAATCGCACCACCAACAACTAACCCTCTGATGCTTCTTCCGGCACACTATTTGACACCAATGGGGGCAAAGTGGGTAACGACAACTTCGAGATGTAAGACACAAGGTCATCCAAGTTGGTTGAAGACAGGTCTGGCGCGAATTGAAAAGTCACGAACTTTCGTATGAGTGTCTCCGGACTTGCTTTGATGTAAGTACAAGCCATCTTAATATGCCTCTTTAGCTAGAAAACATTTTTACTATATACAATGCTCTCAAAGTTTTGAGTTGGATCAGCCGGGCGATTACGATCTCCCAAGCATCTTTAACCTTTTTTAGAGCAGATCTTAACGTGGCATGTTCATCCCATTGAGCATGAACAAGCACTTCAGCGCTGACAAAGGTTGGTAAAACCTTTAAAACGTTATCTTCCGAGATAGTTTTGAGAACACAATATGCCTCAAATTGCCGCTTCTAAATATCATAATCCACTTCTTTCATAAGTATAGGATTCATGCTCACAAACAAGTCTCATACAACTGTTTATTGTGACACACACCAAGCCAGAGCAACACACACCAACTCAGTTCAGCTCATCAATCGATATACTCTTACAATTATTAAACAATTTTTCAGAATATTTTTAATTTTCTAAAAAGAATCAAAGGCATCACTCAAGAAGCCTTAAGTGGCCACATTTTGAGAAGAGTTACTAATTTTCATATATATCCTCAATTAATCCTAATGATATATCATTAAATTTCATAAGTAGGATATCTAAAATTTAATTCAATTCTATTAAAAGTATAATATTTAAAACTTTTTAAACATTAAAATATACAAGTACAAAATAAATGTAATAATTTAATTAATTAATTTTCGGAAATAAACATAAATGTCAATGCAATTAGATTAGTAAAAGTTAATTATTAAATCATAAAGTTAAAGACAAAGAATGGATTTTTTAACAATTGCTGGAAAAATAAAATTCCGGGAGCTGAACCATTGCACGTAAAATTCAGAGAGCTAAACTAGTTGCTTATATAGTAACTTAATACAGCTGTGCAGTTTGTAAACTTTTGAAAATAATATTGAAATATCTTTTTTTAAATTTTTCCAGGTTTTATTGACTTGACTATTGCTATTTTTATTATTTATGTCACTTAATTATATAAATAAGCTATGCAAGAGAAATTATATTATTAAAGTGGATAAACTTGCTCGTTACTAAAATTGTGTTATTATAAATCATTATATTTTACATAATTGTATATTGCCATTTTTTTTATACCATCTCTTTCTACAAATTGTATTAGAAATATAAATACAACTGTCTAATTGGCACCCTTTCTAAATTAATGGTCTAGTAATTGACTGATCTGCTCCTGATATATCAAAGCTATTTCTTTATTATTTAGGTCTACTGCTAGTAGTAGAAATTTTGAAGCCTTTAAATAATAATAATGTTATTGTAAGAAAAATGAAATAAAAAATAGGCAGTGGATACAGTTCCAGTCACTGGAATCATGTTTAGCGGGGATACAGTTCCAGTCACCGGAATCCTGTATCCCAGGTGTTAGAACCAAAAAGTAAAGCATTCACGTAGATGTATATTTGCCACATTCAAGCAAGACTGACTTGTACATATTCTTATCTTGCCATAATAAATTCAATTCAAATAGCTATAATTAACAACTACAAAATAGCCTAATACAAGCTACCTTACATCACCCCCATCCAAGTTAGGGCACTAACTACAATATGTTCAATAACATACACAAGAAATATTATTTACAAAACCAGACCATACAAAGCAACTCAGATACTAAGGCTGTTAGTGTCACAAATATTAACAGATGTGGACCCACATAAAACAACAAATGGTGAAGGACAGCCAGTCACCAGGTAGCGACCACTAAACCGGGGCTATAATCCTGTCAGATTGCGAACACGTATCGCGACATACTCCCCTATCTGAGGGCCAGCATATACCACCCCATCCAGACACTTTTGTTCGTCCAGTGGCCAATCAGATAAAACTTCTCCATCTCTTCCAAAAACATGTTAAAAAGGACTGTCCCCATCTTGGCTCGAATGATTGATATCATAGACTGCCGAGTGAATGTTGTCTATCCACGAGCCACCTAAGCAGCGAAGGCGATCTTTCAACATTTGGTGACCTCGTTCTACTATGGAATTTCCTTGTGGATGATAAGCTGTAGTACGTGATTTGTTAACATTAAACCGTCGACACAGAAGACTCAAATTGTGTTCCACGATCTGAATGAATAACAGCTGGAGGACCAAAAATTGAAACGCATTCTTCAGAAATTACTCTTGCAACATTCTCAGCTCGAATGTTTATATTATTGCCGACGACAAAGGTGATATTTTGCCCAATGACCAGCAACTGGAGGAGGAATAACAGCAGCGGCATCGACAGCAGAGAAAGCTTTTTTTCCAGTTGGGGCTTAATCCCAGAAAGCATGGAGTGGGGCTGCTCCACAAAATGCGCAGTTTAAAGAGCCTGGATCAGGCCATCTACCAATTCGTGAAGGTAAATGTGATGTCTCTGGCGGAGGGCATGATATTTCCACAATGGGTTCCTCTTGAACCATATCATCATCCCGTTCAGACCGGAAATGTCTAAAGCATTCTGGAATAAAACTGGCCTTTCTGTGAGAATGGTAAGTCATGACAAGCTGGTTGAAGAAGTCAACATCTGCCTTCATTGTGTTGTACTGGTCAATAACTTCCGGCAGTAGTTTCTCATTGTCGGGAATGATGTCAAGCCCATCATGCATTGTTGTCAACAATGTTACTGACTTATTTTGACATGGAACGTAAGAGAGAAGCATCATGTTCTCGGAATGGCAAATATTGGGTTCCCTCTTCATTCGTCATACACTTCAACCATATACCAGCCACTGTCACGCATCACGCCAGCCTCCAACAACAAATCAACAAAGGCAAACATTTCCTCTTCGGACAGAGGATACCCCGATCACGGATGTACTGCAATGTCTTAAACATATATACAGATTGACTTAAATATATAAGATATTACAGTTAGTAGTAATAGTTCGAATTTTATTTTAAAGATACAGATTTATTCAGGCAATAATATAAACCTCTATAGATTTAAATATATAAACATTTCCATCCACAAAACTCTAATGATAACCAGTTGCTTATAGTTTGTTGTGAATGTGGAAGAACTACCGAAAAAGTGCCAAAATGTTAAATGTATAGAAAACTTCAAAAGTTATTTCAATTTTTCTTCATTTTATTATATCAATGAAACCTTTCTAGTTGCAGCTCCAACTTTTATTAGTTTAATAATTAGTTAATAGGAATCAGTTTCCGAATGGTTTCCGTAAGCTATGATTTATTAGGATTTGTATCAAACCGCATGGTTGAAGTACGTCTCGCTATAGCATAGCCATAGGCCCGGGGCTCCTATGTATCAAACTGGCCAGATGATTTCTGATAGTTTTAACTTGCACAAACTGGCCAGATGGTACTCTTAGTCTTAGTCTTACGGGCCAATGGTAAGTGTACTATCTAATATACTCCAACCGAACACAACAATAATATATTAGAGTATATTTGTGAATTTTGAGTATATGGGGCCTTCCCTGTTATGTTTACTACAGTATTTAACCACTTTCCTGGTAAAAATAATTAGGTTCGCCGCATTTGAAAATACATTTTAATGCTTTATAAAGGGATCTGTGCGAATCTCGACGCAAGCAAATGCATGATTAAAACATGCTGTCACACTCATGTCTCACAGTAGTTAGTATAAATAGGGGCACAACCAGGATTTTTCTAAGGGGGTGTCCACAAGCTTAGGGACTCCAAATTTTTACCCTAAAACTATAATTATTATAGTAACGAAATTGCATTTGTTTTAACGAAAATTATTGGTTATGTATGATATCCGCCCCGGCCCAAAATAAAAAGGTAAGTGTTATTCTCCGAGAATCTCGACGAATAAAAAATACTATTCACCGAGAATGATATTCTCGACGAATAAAAAAATTATTATTCACCGAGAATGATTCTCGACAAATTACTAATCGTCGAGAAATAACTTTTTAAGCCCGATATATATTAATATGATGCAAACAAATTATTTCAATTAACGTTGTTTTTAAATTAATTAGCAGTTTAGCCCAGTACCTGACCCGTTGTCTTGACACTTATCAATGTCACACGTATACCGGTTTTATTCTAACACGTGACTTTGATCGTCTCAATCTTTTTGTTTACTTAATAAATTATTTAATTTTAGGCGAGTCGGATATGAACCCACCCGTATAATGATGCTATTCTTGATCACGTGTATACCAATTTGTACGAGTTTTATGTATCTTCAATCGCTTCACCTATTTCTAACAGTGACTACAACTCTGTCCTTCTGACTCCTTTCTGTCCTTCTGACTCCTTTCAAAGGTATTCCCACTCCTAAACCTGCAAAGGTGCTTTGCGGCCATTCACAAATAACGCTATGCTAAAAACAGGGTTTTCAAAGACCCCCACCCCTTCCCCTATAAATGGACCATAAAAGACGTCCCAAAGTGGGTCTTTTTTACCGATAGCGAAACGGGTTTTTTTCGTCTCAAAACGGTCCGTCTTTTTTTGGTCTAATTTTTGTTTTTTTATCGTCTTAAATTGGTCCCACTTTTTTGGTATATAATATAATATATGTAATATTTTTACAATATATACTGAATACAGATTAGCAAAATATAGTATACAGAAAAAGGTGTTGCAAAAATAGAATTAGACTGTTAAAGATAAACAATAATTACCCAGTAAACAATGTACGTCGCAGGTATGTACCACGTCGGTACCAATGGTCCGTACCAGACTCGTACCAAATGGCGGCCGCGAGTACGTCGCAGGTACGTACCAT
>JAUYWV010090689.1:0-14930 GCA_032274565.1 Nematoplana nigrocapitula | reverse complement strand
TTAATATCCATGCTGTGTTCCCCCCATAGAAATATAAATATATACAGTGTTTGGTTCCCCCCCCCCCCGTTTATGTATTGTGCTATTTTACAAGTGACAAGAAAGAGACTTGTAGCATTCCTGGTTATATATTGTGGAAATTCCGCTACACGTGTAAAATCAATATATTTACGAAACTCAACACAATCTACAAGTGTAGAATTCCACTTGTAAATACAAGAGTAGACTAGTTATTTATAAAACTCATTTTTACTTGTAACTCTACAATTGTAGAACTTGTGAACTTTATATAAAATAGGTCCATGAGACAGCTTGGGATGAAGATATATAATATGTGTATAAAACCAAAAATGCGTTACATAAAAAAATAATTCCGAAACATGTTTGCTGCTGGATAACTTGTCGAACATGCATGCCATTTGTGGAAAATAATTTCAAAAGTCGTCATTGCACACTTTTTGCTAGTTGTATAAATATCCTGCAATTTTGATATGTTGTTGGTGAGAATATACTGTAGTTAAAATCATATTTTAAAGACAAATGTGGTATTTTGTCTTGATTAATTTAACTGGTACTTTTCTTTTATAAAACACATAACATATATTGTCAAATATTTGTTCACATACGAACCTTTTCTACTCGCATTGTACGTTGGCTGATCATTCATCTAATTTACCTATACATTTGAGCGTAAATTTTAAAATTACATTTTTGTTAACATTATTTGACATTTTCAGTATCATACACTCAAACATATAATTTTTTTTTAAAATGTGTAAAACTATAATTCGTGATTCTTATTTTTGAAAACGATAGAAGCAATGCACATATCGTGTTAAATGGCTGACATGCCAAATTTACTTGTATCAATCAATAAGAAAATTGATTCATATGTTTAGACTTTGATTCACTTCTCTCTATGATCGCAATGAGCGAAGTTTTCCAAAGTTTTTAAAAGCATATCAAAACATATTTGTTCAGCATGACCAAATTGTTTGCTGTTTTTCGTTATCCACTTTCATTTTGTATTACAGAATTGTGGTTTAAATAAAGATTATTATTTGAAAATGTAAAACGTAGAATTATCTAAATATGTTTTTGTTGAGAAGACCTTTTATAGTCAATAGAAATTTTCTACATAAAATATTTAGTACTTCTATCCTGCCCCTCCATTTTTCAATAATGAAATTTCAACATATTTCAAATTTTAAAAATAGTAGTCCTTCATGAAAGTTATTATTAGGAACACTAATAGGATTACCCGTATAGTGTGTGGCTATAGCGAGCGCGGTTTGTTAAGGGAATTGACAAATCGAACATAAGAAAGTCTGACCCCGAAAATTGACAGACAAAAACGTGCATAAATGAATTTTTGTTTATCTGTAGCATATTGATTTCCCATGCAACGCATAGAGCATCCTTACATGCATCAAAGTAACAAACGTAACAACATAACAAAACTTACAAACATCAAACAAACAAACTTTAAAAAACGTACTGAAGAGAAACAGTTTTCAGATTCAATTTCGTTATTCAGACTCTTAATATGTACTATATTGATTTAGCTTTCTAGCTAGCAGCTATTCTAGAATTCAAATTCAGTATTCTATTAGTATACCAGATATTGATTTTCAAAGCAGCAATCGCCTACTGCAGAATTCAAATTCCTACGAATACTGGAAATCATCTATTAGCATATTTTTGGGGTTTTTTCTGCTGTGGGCCACTCAATTAGTAATTTTGCATCTCGTGGCTATTTTTCCCATATTACCCATTGGCGTAGGATTTCTTTGAGTCATCAAGCATGCAAATCCGTCAAGAGAGTTGGGAGAAAAATACTGATCAGACATACATACATACATACAGTACATACATTTATCTAATTATAGATAGGATAGAGTATAAGGATATGTCCTTACTCTATGATTAGGAAGGTTTAATCCAGCCCAACTCCAGTCAGAATTTATCTTAACTTAGTTTTTGTTCTGCACAAAAAGTACCGTTGTTTTTTATATTGTAAGGGCCAGAGATTAGACGGCAAAAAATATGTTTTAGTGGAACACAAATAATATAATTAAGTACATTGTATTTATAAATTAACAAAGCAAATAAGTCTAATGAGCGACCTCCCCTCCTCTCCTCCTCCCGACAGATTGACAGATAGCTATTCCCTCTTATAAACAATAGAGACTTTATTTATTTCACCGTAAAAACTGCGGTAAAGAAGACTCATCGATGCTAGCCAAGCTGATATATATACTGTATAGTAATCTAGCTAGTCGTTAATGGAGTATCGATTTGCCTTTCCTCAAGATTGATTGATTTCCTAATTCAAATCGACTTCCACAAAACGATTACATAGAGATGTTAGGACAGACGCATCTAAAAACTAATAATATGAAAAGCCGGGAATACTGATAAAATGATAACCTTAATGAAATAAAAAAATGGATGATAACAAGTTTAAAAAAAATAGGTATGAACATTAAATCAATAAAATCAGTCGATGATATTGGTCAGTAAATCCCACCTGAGTTCGACTAAAACAAGACAGGAAAGTAAAACCACAGCGTATAGTCATAATTAAATTAACATTTGCTAAGTTGGGATTTGCTAGCGTTCTGAAGTTGTCGATGGTGTGTATTATTAGATTATGCGAAATACAGTCTGTCTGTATTGCTGTATTGCAAGGCGATTCTAGCAGTCAATTTTATTGATGTTTTGTTCACGCCAGATTCCCCTGAACCTTATTCTAGTGGGTGGTCCAATAAAATAATATTTAGTTTTATCATCTTGCGCACATTCTTTAGGCCCAACCCAGGGACTGCACCTTCCGACACAGTCTACCTTTGGCTTGTGCTGTGCGTGCACTACACTATAGGCGTATGTTCCTGTGTGAAGTGTCGAGAGGGCTGCATTTGCGCCTGAAAGTGTGCTTCCCCTAGAAGTATGGCGCCAGTAATTGGCTCTGGTGGAAATGTGAACCAAACCCCAACCGAGCACTTGCTAATGCCCGTACCTCGATTACTGTATGTACAGCAGATCTGGTATTGCTAAATGCGGAGAAATTGCAGCGTGAATGAAACTCTCATCAAAACTAATGGGAAAACATTGGGGGGAGGGGTGTAGGTGATTTAAATGTCCCTTGGGAGAAAAACCTTGAAAGGATGTATGAAAGGAAGCTGGTGGATAATGGAGTTGGAGGAGAAAGTGTCCAAGAAAGAATAGATCTTTATCAGGTGGAGCATGATACGAACAATAACCATTTGTTCAGTGATTAATTTTACTCATATTTTTCATGGAAATACCGAATCAGTCGTCGTGGTTGAAATAAAATGTTGTTTGTCATATATTTCTCTTCCAAGTTACATTGAAAATGTTTTCTGTATTGCATTGTACAGGATATTTGCATGCGTAAGAAACTTATTCATAATGAATGCTGTTTCTAAAGCCTGATAAATGTAGATATGCGAGGAAGTCGTATATCAGTATTTGAAAGACGTGGATTTTTTAATTCATGTCGTGTCTGATTGTTTGTGTTGCTAGCTATATATGCATGTTCGTTTTGATACTGCTCCGAAACTACTAGAACGATTTTTCTGAAAATTTGCACAAACACGCAGACACCGACGAGTTGAATGCGGTGCTACTTTTTATTCCAAAAGTCCTGCGTATATTTGCAGATATTCATGAATAATGACCCGCGTAATGTAAAGTAATGGAAAAATCCATAATGTTGCGAAGCCTCCTATTTGAAACCAATGACCGATAAAAGCATTCCGAAACTGCTATCTTTTAGAAAATATTTTCCTCTTTCAGTGAATATAAATTGTGTGAACATATTGAACAATTAATGTGCGCGTGCAAATTTTAAATTTATTAAGAAAATCGTAAGAAAATATGAAACATTGTATGTAGTCAATATTATTGGTATGGATGAAAGAATATCTCGCATACTACACTATCACTTTCAGGTTTTGCTCTTAGATTATAATTTTCCTCGCAATAAAGTAAAAAATAACACATCCCCATTTTGGCTCACGTTATGCTTGACCTCAGAATTAAATCCGATTTTTATGGATGTGCGCCTACATTCTTGACAGACTATTGCCGGCATCATAAGGCATCACGAAGAAAACCTCTTCCTATGATTGCTTTTCAAATTCTAAGCTTCAGTAAGTGATCGTCGGAATTCTCATGCAGAAACGCTGAAATAACCAAATAGCGCATTAGTATACCTACCCGTTTAGAGTTATGCGTTACGACAGACAACAAACATTTCGATTATTTTGCCTCGATGAACTAATTTATGTTTCCCGTTTTCTCATTTCCACTAAAATTCAGATTAACGAGACACTGTTACTTTTAATATCAAATCTGAAATGGACGCAAATATCCTCACGAGATCATGTGACTTCTGTTTGGACGGTTTGAAATTCAAAATAGCTGTTCCTATACACTGTCTACATAAATGGTATCTCTGATACATGTAGCTGTCTGGTGATAACGCTCTCTCTTTTTTACTTGAACAATACTGAGCAACAAAGATTTGTTCATCAGTTAGACGTGTACATAGATAAATAGACATGTCCCGTCTTTTTGATGTATAAAATGTTTTCCACTAATATTCATATCAAATATTTACTATCAAGAAGATAAGCAAATTTACTCTACTATATTTTCAGGAGTAGTATTAAAAATTAACCACATCCAATATTGAAGTTATACGCCTTAGAAGGAAGGTTGTAGGTCAAATGATATAGGATAGTTGAACAATGGGTGATTAATAGACAAGTCAAATAAAGCAGGCGGTTCATGCAACGTTTGCGACTCTTTTCCGCTTCGATTAACTATTTAGGCGTCCTAAAAGATTTTACACACACAAACCATGCTTCTGCTATAAAGTTAATATCCAATTAACACTCAGCAGCTCTACAGACATGTTTTAAAATGATTAGCGTTTTTATCTAGTGAGCAAATATCTTAGAAAACTCCGTTTTGAGTTAAAATTGCAGTTCTAATATGCCTAATATCCAAATTAATATTTCCAGCGTATACGATTTGTCAAATGCGAAGAGGTTTGAATACATCAACTACACCTTTTGCCGACCAATTTAAAAAGTAAGGCAATCAATTTTAAAAATACGGCAAGCAAATTAAAAAGTAAGGCAATCAATTTAAAAAATACGGCAAGCAAATTGAAAAGTAAGGCAATCAATTTAAAAACTAAGGCAGGCAAATTAAAAACTAAAGCAAGCAAATTTAAAAGTAAAGCAATCAATTTACAAACTAAGGTAATCAATTTAAAAACTAGAGTAGACACGCGCGTCAAACATGTAATTTTGGTTTGGGGGTGTTCGGTAGGTAAAATTCGCATAAGGGCTAACGTTTATTTTCGATTATTCTTTTGCAGAATGGCAACTAGCAGCTATAAACTGTACAGACAGAAAAAATGAAACGAGAATGTGTTCTATCATTGTATTAAAAAATTAATCACTAACATGCATGCCTACCAAAGAGCTTTGATACCTACCAAATTCTACTGCTATTTTTAAAACAGAAAATCGTTGCATCTGATTGGCCGAAAAGGGCAATCAATCAAATTACACGGAAATCCTTTATATTTAAATGAACGTGTCAACTCTAGTATATTTATTTCAACCTCTTTGGCGTATAGCTACGTACATGTAGTTTATAGTACCACCTCAGAACTTGGGAATTATTTTACTCTTGTTGTATTTTTCAGATATCTGGCTATAGTCTATCCACTGAACAGTCGCATTTTTCAAAGTCGGACCAAGACCAAAGTGTTCATTCTGTTGACCTGGGTGATTCCCATGATCGTCTCGTCGCCCTACTTCCAACAGAAAACCTCTACACTGCATCTGTCCAGTCACCTCGGCACCATCTCCAGACGCTTTTGCCAGGACCGCTTCCAAGCCGACCAGCGCATGTACTATATCATCACGGCCATCTGCCTCTACTACGTCATCCCCCTGGCGGTGATCTCCTTCACCAGTATAGGCATTATCCGGGTGCTTTGCCGATCCGCTCCGATCATCAGCGAGCCTCGCCGACTGAGCCAGGCCAGCAATATATCAGTGAGGGGGCGGACATTGGCCCGCAAAGAAGAGAACAAACGAAAGGTGAGTGACATGGGGATAGTCTACAGCACTTTTTGCAACTGGTTTCGTCGCTTCCCCTCCCCTTCAGTGCGCCCATGCAACCGCCCTCTCGTAGCCTCCCGGTAGCCAAAGGGTTGCATTTCCTCTCCCTTTTCTCTCCTCTCTCTTGTCTCGGTAGCAACCCACTTAGCGGAAACCCACTTACCGGAAACCCACTTAGTAGAAACCCACTTAGAGGAAACCCCTTAGCGGAAACCCACTTAGCGGAAACCCAGTTAGCGGAAAGCTCACTTAGCAGAAAGACACTTAGCGAAAACTCACTTAGCGGAAACCCACTTAGCGGAAACCCACTTAGCAGAAACCCCCTTAGCGAAAACTCACTTAGCGGAAACCCACTTAGCGGAAACCCATTTAGCGGAAACCCAGTTAGCGGAAAGCTCACTTAGCAGAAAGACACTTACTTAAAATGCAGTAATCGTACTTTAGTACGTAGATATAAATAGCCTGCTTTTCTCTGTAGAAACAACTGAACTATTTATTCTGTTCACATTTAAAAAAAATACACATAGCTGGATTTTTGTATAAAAGTTTCTTTACTATACTTGTCAAGTTTCAGTAAGGAATTTCGTAGATATTATTTGTAGTGTGTAACCATAATAAATGTTCCGGTAAGTGGGTTTTCCGCTAAATGGGTTTCCGGTAAGTGAGGTATAATCCTTTTCCATTTGCGCCCTCTCCTTTTTCTATTCTCTACATCTACCTCTTTTATCTTTCTTCTTTCTTGCTTCTGTTTCACCTTTATTTGTTTTGTTTCGGATAATGTCGTGTTTAGACAACTAGTAATTATTCTGTAGGCCTGACACCCGGATGTGTATTCCCTGCCACCCCTTACCCTAGACTCTTTAAGCTACTTCTCGTTTCACTCTGAATCCACGATATTCGTGTCATTCTCTTCAGTATATTTCTTCTTACTGCCATTTTCTTCGTAACCTCTTCTATCTGTTTGTTGAGTGTTTGGGCGGCCTCAGATTCTAACTATATAAGAACTTCGGGTTTCTTAATTGCGCTAGATAACTTAATGCGGTCTAGTATCACTATAACAGAAAGTGTGTCTTACTTTCGCTCACTATAACCTTCTATCTTTTTGTCCAATCCTGTAGATGTTCAGGCAACGCTTGTGGGACATCTCGTGGCACTTTTTTAGACGAGCATAGCAGAGGCGCTGGCACTGAACTCTGATGCGCGTGTTCCTCTTTAATCGGCGTCTTCTTGCTGACTTTTCGTCTGCGAAGCATACTTTAGCCCTGTTGATGATAATGTTTGTCTCTAGAAAATAGATAATTTTGTTTTGACTTTTCCACTAGAGCTTTTAAGCAGGACGTACGATTAATCTGACTGCAGCTCTTTTCTTTCATGCCTTGCGTAATGTGATTATTGCCGCTTTCATCTCATGTTTTCTGACATTGTGTTATGCGGCCAGCTCAGGTTAATCACACGTAGTGGGCAATTCCTTCCCTTCTCTTTTATGTTCTTCAGCATCTCATTTCCCATGCGTCACGTCATTTTGTTTTCCTCTTTACAGTGCGTGGACTTGCTTTTTCTAGTTCTATCTGTGTCGTCACCCTGCCACAAAATCCTGTCTGATTGCCCATGCAGACCCTTTCTTCGATCGGATTGAAAAATATTCAGATAAAATTGAAAATATATAAAATAACAGTAAAAATGAGCACATATAATTCGGATATTCTTGAAAAATGGTTATTTAGACATTAGTTAATTGCGGCAAAACTAATCCACCAGCTTTTAAGTCATCCAAATTTGAAGCAGATTCAAAAATGATATGCTGGACTGGACAGCATTTTATACAATTTTGCGCGAGGATTGTTGTTAAAACCTCATCAATTAATTTCTCTACATCCAGTACTAGTTATTACTGTCTCATTCCACGCGTAATGCTAGCTTTCTACTCCGCCTTGCTCAATGCCGTTCGACATTTGAGGGCAAAGTGTAAGAAGCTTTAATACAATGATAAAGTACAGATGAACAATCGGCATTAGAAAAACGAATTCTTGGAATAAAAAGGAGAACCAAATTTTTACCAAACGTTAATTTTATAACAACCGGTTTCGACCGATCCACAGACATTTCAAGCCAATTTAAATGCGGCAAAAGAAGCATTAAGAAGAACATTAAAACTATTATCAAAACACTTTTAGAAAAAGACACATTTATAGATGCGTTCTCCACTTTTATCTCCAATACCTGGAGTGGACCATCCATGCATGTGAAGGTTATGACGTATCGACTTCTAACCAAAACCGTTTATTATGAAAACCAGAAATTTTATTATTTAACATTTTGACATTCATAGGTAACACTGGCAGGCGTGATTACAGTTCAGCATCGCCGGTTGCCGTCGGCAGTTGCAGTCGATACACCCGGGAGTGATTACAGTTCAGCATCGGTGGTTGCAGTCGGCAGTTGCAGTCGCTACACGGCCTCCCCCAACGACTGCCTCAGGAAAAACGGACGGCGGTGAGGATGTGAACCGGTCCGGAGGGCGCACGGTGCGGCCGGACCGCGTGATCTGGAGCGCAGGACGAGACGAAGACGGCGCCTCAGTAGTGGCAGCGGGAGAGACCACTACACCGTGGGCTGGTTTGAGGCGGTCAAGAGACACCACGTCCTTTTTGCCGTTGAGGTCAAGGAGGAAGTGTTTTGAGTGGCGCTCTAATACCCTGTATGGGCCGTCGTAGGGGGCTTGAAGTGGTGAACGGTGCGCGCCATGCCGGCGACGTGCGATGCTTGAGACAGTTCCGCAGGGATGGAGATCGGCCCCACGCCATGGTACTCGGTCGCAATAGGGCCGACTGTCGACATTGCGGACTTCAGGTCAGCGACGAAGGAGGTGGTAGGCAACGGTGCGTCGTTGCATATTTCCACAAACTCACCCGGGCCCCTTAGCGTGGTGCCATAGACCAGTTCTGCCGAACTGCAGTCAGGGCCGGCGCGCTAAACGGTGCGGAAGGAGAGGATGATCGTGAAGGGGAGCAGCCCCATCTGCTCGGATTGCGATGAAGGGGCCGAAGAAGACGCCGAACTTCTGCTCTTGAAGTGCTCGCGGTGGGAAACCCATAGAAGAACCCTGCTCCCCGACGTTGACAAGAAGACCCTATTCGCAGCATCCCCAAAAATCCTACAGTTGCTGGAGAAGATTGGTCGCAGACGGCGGCCAGCCACCCACTAGCTGGATGGTCCAGAAGAAGAATAAGGAGGACGGCCCAGAGGTGCTGAGACTAGTTTGCACCGGCGCCGCGAGCCTTCAGGGCGTCCTTGAGCTGACAATGGAACCAGGCCATTGGCCTGCGGGTGGTACGCGGTGGTGTGGTTCACCTTGTCAACACCCAAGCTGGCGTTGAGCTCGCTCCAGAACATGGAAGTAAACTGTGCGCCGCGATCGGAAGTCACAGAGTCAGGCACACCAAAGTTTGCGACCCAACCGTTGATGAGTGCTTTGGCACACGTGGCAACGGTGGCGTCGGGCACAGGAATGGCAGTCGGCCAGCGCGTGAACCTGTCGATTATTGTGAACAGGTACGTAAACCCGTCAGAGGTAGGTAGAGGTCCGACGAGATCGACGTGGATGGCGGCAAAGCGTCGTTCCGGGTGGGGTTGTGGCACCAACGGTGTCTTGACGTGGCGCGTTATTTTGGCGGTTTGACAGGCATGACAGTCCCGGCACCACGAGTCCACGTCGCGCCGGAGTCCGTGCCAGACAAGCGGGTACTGATTGCGCGGAGCGTCGGCTTCAGGCCCTAGTGCGCCAGGCCATGGATGGTGTCATACACGCGCCTGCGCCAGGAGGCAGGTATCACAGGCCTGATGGAACCACCCGAATCGTCATAGAGGAGGAGGATGCCTGGAGCGACGACGATGTCGACCAGGTGGAGGCCAAAGGAGGTCGCTGCACGGCAGTCTGAAATATGCTGAGCATTGATCTGTACCCTCGCCAACGCGACGTAGTCAAACATCTTGGGGCCGCGTGATGGCAGCTACGGAGGATCCGGATAGTGCGTCCGCAACTACATTGTCTTTGCCCTCCTCATGCCTGAGGTCTGTGGAGAACTCACTGATGTAAGCGAAGTGGCGGGTCTGGCGAGGCGACCTGTCCGCCCGCGCGGCAAAACCTGTGAGGAACGGCTTGTGATCCGTGTAGATTGTGAAGGGTTTGCCCTCCAAGTAGGGCCGGCACCGTTCAACTCCAAGGTACACGGCTAACAGCTCCCTGTCAAAGGTCGAGTACTGCGACTGTGCAGCTGACAGTTTCTTCGACATGAAGCACACAGGACACCAAGGTCCAGTGCCTCGGCGCTGCTCGACTACCGTCTCACCAATGAAGGATATGATGTATCGACTTCTAACCAAAATCGTTTATTATGAAAACCAGAAATTTTAACAGAGTTCCTAATGTTGAACACATCTTATGCAGTTTAATTCGACATTAATAGGTAACACAGGCAGGCGTGATTAAAGCACCGGCAGCCAAAGCCGTCACACGCGGGAGTGATCAAAGTTCAGCATCGGCGGTTGCATTCGGCAGTTGCAGTCGAATGATCGATTAGTATCCCGAAACATCTGCTGAGGGATGTTTTTAGTCTCTTAATCTCTTACTTAATTTTCACTAGTGGGCACTCGAAAATCCCGTGCTACTATGGAGAATTTGCAAGATCTAACCTCTGTTACTGTTTGGCACATGGTTTCCATCACAGGGGTGGTGGAATGCCGAGCGATATTGTGGAGATCTAAATGACCATATCATCCCATACTACAAGCGCCATAGAGAGAAAGTTTTCAAACTTCAAACAGTAGAATGTGGTGAGGCCTTTTCGAGAAAGTGTCCAAAATACTGTATTTCTTTCAATGCTTTTAAAAACCACTGCCCACGCCAGTAATTTACCCTTTTCTATATAAGTAGCCTGTTCACACCTGACGCCCTAATTCAATAATATGACACAGAATAAAACAATTGATTAATTTAAAATTTTAATTTATTTCAGATTGCTATGGTGTATCATACAATGTATAATTTTGTATGCTCATTCATAGTTTCTGTTGTCTATCAATTCAAACTATGATTGTCCCCATTTTTGTACATCCAGTCTCCATTTTGTTCGGTCTCTGACTTTCTCTTGCAGTTCCTCCATTGAACATTCACTCCATTCCATCAAATCGTCAACCCATTCCTCGGCCTGCCTCTACCTCGTGTTACCTCAACATTCCATTCGATGATTGTTTTAGCCACACTCACTCCCTTCTCTCATCTGATGACCATAATATTTCATCTTCCACTTTTTTACCTTTTGGCTAGAGTTGCTGTATATTCAGCCGACTGTGTTAAATCGAAGTGAATAGACCGTTGCCGTGGGGGAGGGGGCTAGGCCAACTGACGTTGCAAAGTTCAAATTTGCTTCACTGTCGCCGTTGATGTGGAACGGTTTTTTCCGTTTACACAAAAATGAAAACGTAAAGATTCATTTTTGCTATTTTTCCACCTACTTCAATAAAATAAATACATTTCTGCCAATAGATAGTTTCGTCTAAATCCGGCCTGTGCTTATTAGTCATTATTTTGACACGCGTCAGATAGGACAAAGTCGTGTTTTTTTTAAAATGGGCATTCGATTTTAAGACAAAAAAATTGGCGTTCGCATTATTAGAAATGCGGATATGCTCATTGAGCTTCCTAATTCCCATAAGGAGAGAGCAGATTGTTTAACCAAAATGAAATTTGGGACGATTTTGCGCTCTGGTCCAAAGATATTAGAGTTATTGTTTTAACCGGAGGCGATATTCTTATATAACAAGAGCGAAGTTTGTTTGGTGCATGAAAAGGTAATTTAGTGTTAGGAAAATTGGATATTTGGAGTCTATAAAATGAGTGTAGGTACAAGATGAAGATGAAGACAATTCCAAATGAAATATTGCTGTCTGATGTGCCCAGCAGTAAAGTAGCTGACATAAATCTAAGGAAGTATGTAAACTTGCAGGATGCCGGAAAGAAAGTATTCCGGGAGTATTGTGTGATTTGTTTTGAAGTGACTTAAAGAGGGATCGATAGTGTACAGGGCATGGTGAGAACGTTTTGGAGATCTGGTGGCATTGGACAAGTCGTGTCATTCATTTAATGAGGAACGCCACGCGCGGTGAGTCATATTCACCTTGTACCTCCAGATGGTTGGTGCGGTTAACTTGTAGATTTAGTGCCACTCATATACAGTAGCTCCTATCGCTGCGCCTCCTCGACACCATGGAACTTACAGTTCGCAGTGTGTCGAGAATAGCACGTTTTCCACATCGATCGGTTGCGACTTTCGCCATACCAAACCAAACTGATTGTTTACTTTGGAGGAATGGTATAACCAGAGAGTCTTCACTAGCGGATACTGCTAGCTTAGGTGTGACTTACCACTTCTTAGTTGTGTTGTGGTGGTCAGCAAGTCCTGGATCGTACAATATCTGACATGCGGTTGTGAGGGTATTGTTACGGGTAGGAGTACTACAAACAGAGGAGTCAAGGGATGGAACCTGGCAAGCATGCGGTAGATGTCAGCCGCTGGATTAGAAGGACCACTGGCGCCCAAGCCCAGCTTCGGAGGACAGAAGAAGGAGGGAGGAGATTCAATCCATTGACGACTTTGGTGACGTACATGGCAGGGGTGTCCAGCTCCGGCAGGCAAAGTGCTACGTTACCTGGGACCTTACGGTTTCTAACTTTTCTCTTTTCTCTCCCTATCTCTTCTCTTGACATGGAATTACAGCAACGTGTCAAAGCCAGGTATATCCCTGGAGTTTATCCAGTGTGTCTGGTGTGACCACCGGGCTATCGACTACGTCACTAGAAAACCAACCTATCCATATGAGTAGTAGGATAAACCCCAATTCTGCAGCACTCCTTCCTCACAGACATGTTTGTTGTAACCCAAAGCGATACACCTACTTATTCGTTGCATACTGTATAGCTTTTGTTTTCCGCATCTGTAATTGTTAGGTTCGGTACAAGGATCGGATCACCATTCTCCGCGGTAATCATGAATCTCGCCAGATCACCCAAGTCTACGGCTTCTACGACGAGTGCCTGCGCAAATACGGGAATGCCAATGTGTGGAAGTACTTTACTGACCTCTTCGATTACCTCCCACTGACTGCCCTGGTCGATAGTTCGGTGTGTACACTGTATTCACAGATAAGTTAAATGTACATTTCAGCGGCAACCATGATACTGGTTAGTTCTTTATGCTGTAAGTCAGCGCGGTGTTGGGGAGATGTTCTCCCCTCGTGGTTCATGAATCAACAAGCTGGTGGCTGTTTGGTTTAGCAAATCAGTGCCAGCTAACGAATGCTAGTGAAGGCACCCACCGGAAGGACTATGTGGACATACAGTAGTCAAGTGTCCGTTGTAAGATTTGCGTCGATGTCTTTTTGCTGAGTAGTTTCGGACAACTACAGTGAATGCGTTGCGATTTGTCTGATTCAGTCTGCCCGGCCACATCTCGCTTGCATACAGTGAACAGTCTGGCAGCAAATCTAACGATTGAGCAGGCAACGCAGAGCTGGGCCGTGTTGAAAACGCGAAGCTCTTTCAGCCAGTGTCAGGTAGCGAATGCGTTGCTATAGAAATCGCTATAAGAATAGAAACAATTGTAATTGCTATTCTTATTGACGCTTTACGAAAGTGCGAATCACTGTCTCCAATTTAGAGGTATCCACAACAAAATTGTACAATAACTTTGTGTCGGCATTTAGATTTATATTGTATCAATTGTGTAAATGACGTCATTTACAGAAAAGTAAAAAAATTCTTGTATATACTGTACTGGACTGTATTCGACGCCCTTATCAATACAAATGACGTACTTGATATATTCTAAACGCGTGCAATATTTTAAGGACGGTCAAGTATTAAGGGTCAGTGTTTCATTACCAGATGTCTTATTCGACTCGATCGTTTCAGCGCTCTTAAACCAAAATGCTCTTCTCACTGCAAAGCTATTTCAGTAGAACTGCTATTGAGCTGGTTTTAAGGGCACTACATCTCGACTGGGGATATTTTGGTTAAGCGATCTGGTACTCACCATTTCAGTTGTGGACTGCTGATGAGGCCATAACAATGCCGAAGCAGTGCTGACTACACAATTGACGGCAAAGCATTTGAGCAGTATTTGCTGATGGGGATGTTTTAATGCGGCAATCACTTTGTAGCTTGAAGTAGACCAGGAGGAAATTAATTTATGTAGTTTGAACTTCTTGATCTTTTCAGGCCACGACTGTTAATCTGCACTTGTGTATGTATTCATATTTTTGTGCTGTTATTGCTTGTAGATCTTCTGCCTCCATGGTGGCCTGTCTCCGTCCATAGACACACTCGATCATATCCGAGCTTTGGACAGAATAC
This sequence comes from Nematoplana nigrocapitula, assembly GCA_032274565.1. NCBI lineage: Eukaryota > Metazoa > Platyhelminthes > Proseriata > Nematoplanidae > Nematoplana > Nematoplana nigrocapitula. The sequence goes on along the minus strand of JAUYWV010090689.1, from coordinate 353 downwards.
AGGAAGTCCCCCATGAGGTAAGTAAGAAAACGTCTGTGCGTTTTTTGGTTATCTGTCTATACACGAACGACCCCTTTTTGAAATTAGCTGAACTGTTATTAACCCAAGACTGGTCCGAAAACTGAGGCGGCGCACATTAGGAGTATAATAGGTACCGTTAGAAATAACGATATTGGTGAAATTTTCAATACTCTTTAATTCTGTACAAATGTCCTCTAGCAGTCACGGGAAAAATGTCATACTTTCTTTTAAAAAACTATTTTGACCGACAACTGGACTCCATGCGTAGAACAGAGTCGCGGAGGGCTGTCTGTCTTATTCCCGGTCGGGGGGGGGGGGTATTACTGCTCCAA
>JAUYWV010090678.1:0-14932 GCA_032274565.1 Nematoplana nigrocapitula | reverse complement strand
ATGATGAATGGCAGCACTATTGTACCCATACACTCAACAAAGCTCCTGGGAATCCAAATCAATGATTGGCTCAATTGGGATGATCAGTGATATGGTCAGTAAGAAAGTGGGTCGATGTATCTACTATATGGTGATGCTGAAGTGCATTGGAGTTCCACCTGCTTGCATGAAAAAAATTTACATTGCGATCATACGTAGCGTCTTAGAATATGCCTGCCCTCTGTGGCACTCCGGCCTCAAAAGGAAGCACTGGAAGTAGTTCAACAACGCGTGGTAAGAATTATCTACCCATCAACGCCCTACTTGGAAGCTCTTATATCCCTTAATCTGGAAGTCCTGAAAGACCGAAGATCTCAGCTCACTTTCATTTTTTTAATGACATTGTGAATGGTAATTCTATCTCTTATCTCCTCGAGCCTTATAGAAGACTGAAGACCAACATGACTCTGCTCTCAACATACTTTTTCTTTTAGATGAAGATGCTTAGATATAGGAATAGTCTTTGCTTTATGGAAACATAAGCCTTCTTGTGCTTTACATAGCTATGGTACATTTAACAGTTTTTGTATTCTTGTATGTTGTGCGCATTTTTGGTTGCAATGTTTTATTATTTCTGTGTATCCTATTATCCTTGAATTCATGTTTTCTGTTTCTGTACTATTAAACCCTCTCAGTTTGCATTTAGGTAATAAAACTATTCTTATAAAATATATTTTAGTTTCAAAATAGTCTGTTACATGTATTTGAACTTCAGCAACAGTTGATCAGCGAATAAGCAGTTAATAGGCAATAAATAGTCAGTGGATGAGTAGCAAATGGGCAATAAATAAGTAATGGATAAGCAATTAATGGGAAGAGAATGAGCAATGCATGGGTAGCTGAGCAATGGATAAGCAGCAGAATAGCAGATGAACATGAATGAACAGAGATGAGTCACATGAATAGTAAATGGGATGGGCAGTGAAACTATGGAAATGGATAGGTAGAGAAAAGATAATAGGCTGCTCATTCCCTGCTTATTTGCGGTCTTTTTAATGTCTATTTGTTGCTCATTTGCTATTTATTTGCTATCTATTTCCTGTCTATCTATTGCTCATTTGCTGCGCATCTTAATTCAACTATCCATTCAGTGTTTATCTAATGACATTAGTAATGTTAAAGTTAAAGACATTATCAATTATGCTAGGCGCTAAATATAAATACTAAATCTTATATATATTTGTCAAGTTTTCTGTGTGTGTGTATGTATGTTCCGGGTGGGCGGCCCAAAATTTTGCATGAGTAACCCCCTCAATCCTGCGGGTAACATAGGGGGGATAAGGTCGGCCTCCAAGATCGGGGTCAAAGTCAAGGGGTCAGGGTAGAGGTCAAGGAGGCTAAAAATGGTTTGAAATGGCCATTTTGGGCAGAAGGCAGCCAGAACATTGGTGCTAGCGACCCAAAACTTTGCATGGTTGACCCCCTCAGCCCTGCGGGAAACATTGTTATGTCGACCTCTGAGGTCGGGGTCGAGGTCAAGGGGTTGGGGTCGAGGTCAAGGAGGCTAAAAGTGTGAAATGGCCATTTCATGCAGAAGGAAGCCAGACCATTGGTGCCAGCAACCCCGAAACTTTGCATGGGTGACCCCCTCAACCCTGCGGGTAACATAGGGGGGCGAGGTCAACCTCCATGTCGGGGTCGAGGTCAAGGAGGCTAAAAACGGTGTGAAATGACCATTTTTAATGGGCAGAGTTTGTTTGTTCCTGGTGGGTAGCCGGACGTTTCATGAGTGACCCTCTCAAACCTGCAGGGCTAACATAGGGGGAGGGGCGAGGTCGACCTCCGAAGTCGGGGTCGAGGTCAACTGGTCGGGATCAAGGTCAAGGTGGCGAAAAATGGTATAATATGACCGTTTTGGGCAGAAAGAAGCAGGTTTGAATTGGATGGCCTTTTTCGATGAGATCTCGGGCATGACAGCCACATGGATTGGTGTGACAATGACTTATATTTTTTGCTGCAATATATCTGAATAATTAAAAGGATAATAGATGTAGCCTAATTCATATTTTATTGATTAGAGAAGTCTATGCCTAACAATAATGCACAAGAAAGTTAAATTTTTACCTGCAATATAATCTCATAAATTTTTCTAAATCCACACTTAACAAACCTTATTGTTCACTTTCAAACAATAAATTAATTTTATTTATGCTCGACTCCAAAATGAGTTTCATTGTTATATCTGGAAAAATCATGCCATTGGATTTTTTAATCTGTGCGTGACAATAAATTGATGTTATTTATATTACTTGTTTTGCTCAAAATTCAAATATATACACAACTGCGTGTGTACATCGATGGCAAAAAATGAATATGGTAAGTTATGGTAACCACCCTATAAGGGGTTGTCCACCCCCTGTAATGTACCCATAATGCAACACCAAATACCCCCACTAAATAATGTAATGCATAATGAAACAACCCCATCACCCCAACTTATAGGTATGAAAATAATAAATATTAATACATTTAAATTTGGCTTGCATTTAATAATGACTTCCACATTGTCCACTTCCACATCCTCGAAGTCCTGCCATTTAAATTCGTCTCATTCTTTCATCATACATAAGAGCTCACCCTGCTTCCTTGCAGCAATTCTTGCTGGATGCATCTTCCTTTTGCCAATTTATTTTGCTGATCTTCAAACTATCGCATGCTGTTTAAGATTGCATATATAATGAATGACGTCAGAAGAAAGATATTTATATCAACAGAAAAACATAATGCCATCACGTAACAAAATACCAAATACACCCCACCCCCTATAATGCATTGTAACTCACAGTCACAATTAAATACTCCCCCCCCCATTGTGTTTTTCATTATTTTTGGATGGCCCCTATTGTTCAAAATCGGGCAGTGTGGATGCTACTTTACTGAAACCTAATTTTTAGAAAAATATTGTTGAAAATAATAAAATATAATTTCAATGTAAAAGTAAATTTTAAAAGTTCAAAGTTGCTGTTTATGAAAGTCGATTCTCAAACAAAGTAATATATTATATAGGATAATCTGAATTAGCTGGTTCAGTTCAAATTGTTTTGCTCATTACAACAAAATTTCTATATCAAAATAATCTACAGATCTCAAATATGTCTTTAGTTTTTAATTTGGCCAACCAGGTAAAAAGTTACAGTCATTTGAACATATCCAAAATGGTCTATTTTACATATTTTTCCAATGGATTTTTAATATGGAGCTCTGTGATTATTTTGGTGTTTTTTATTGATCGGTTAAACTTAATTTTTAAATAAGTCAGTCATTTCTTTATCAATTTTCATTCTGTAAATTAAAAAAGATAGAAGGTAAAATATCCTTTTAAATATTAAACTAAATATTTTTTAAAATAATAGATCATGCAAAAAATGGCATTGAATTAAAAAGACTATTTTACAATTTCCCCCTCCCCCAATTTTTTTTCCAGATATAGAGCAAAATGATGCCTAATTTCTAAATATACTGTGTATAATATAGAAGTTGGAAGTCTAGTAGGTACATACTTAAAGTACTTCATTGTTTTTACTAGTTTAGACATATTTAAATCTCCCTACATGTCTCTCTAAATATATTTTTCAATGTTTCTAGACCAGTTTTTGACAAAACGGCCGAATCTGGCATCAAAATTGAGATCTGAGGTCACATGTGATTGCTACCTGTGATTTTTTAATTTAGGCCCAAAAGTTCTCCAGCCACTAGCCTGCAACGTTGCAGTGTGATTTGATTGAAATTCTCTGGAACATTGCCCAGGGTCTATATCTCCAAGCTGCAAAAAGAAAAATCACTAACCATGGCTTGTGAACTAAGGTACACTCGGCCAAGCTTTGGCCTATTTTTCACGTGGTTAGGGGAGGGGGCACACCTATCTCTGTTTTTTTTTAACAAAACTCTTCGGGACCCTCCAGTAGGGCCAATGAGGCATGCCTGACCCAATTTTGAAGTCAATTGGAGGTGGTCTAGCAGCCAACCCTGATCACATGAACACTTTGGAGGTTATTTGCCACTTTTGTTTAAACTGACCAATTTTGCTAATTTTTGCACAGGCCTAGCCACCATCAAGGGATGACCACATGCAAAATTTCAGCTCTGTAGACCTTAAGGAAAAAAGTTAGAGCCTTGGAGGGTTACAGGATTTGCCTAGTAGTAAGTGATGTGTAGTATCTGGAAACTTCAGATGTTATTTCAGTTTTTTAAACTTTTCATATAGTTGTGTAGCTTATGTGCCCATATAAACATAATGGGTATTTATTTTGTCAGGGCAAGTCAAACTTTCGTGTATGGTCTTTGGCCCAAGGTCAATTTTCAGCCATTTTGTCCGATTTCCAACTTTGGCTGGGCCTTTGGCTGAACTCTTTGATATTCTGCCATTGTATAGATTTAGTGGGTCTGTTGATTTGCCAAAAATTGTCAGGAAGTATTTATTAGCGCATTCCAGAGTTAGGGGGCTTGGAATTTGGCTTCCTTTTAGCTGAATATAAGTTTTGCCAAAAAAAAGTATAAACTTTAAATTCCTAGCACCTTGAATATACTTAAGCTATATGGGATATCTTGGTATTAATGAACTCCTTATGAGATCTATTTTATGAAAATAAATCAGGTAGAGTGACCATATGCATATTAAAATCTTAATTGAATAAAAGTTTTACCTAGTTACTATTTTTAGCTAATATACCAAAATATGTATAAACTTCAAATTGCCATCGCATCGAAATATACTTAAGCTATATGGAATATCTTGGTATCGATGAACTCTTTATGAGATCTATTTTATGAAAAATGAAAAAATAAAATTCTACGAGAAATATTGTTATAATATTTCACATTTGCTATGTTTTACTACGTCAATTACCTCTATTTTCTAAGATCTAAAATTAGTTTCTAAATCGATTATCAGTGCATAAAATTGCTTTGTGTGCAAAATGACTATCTTTTAAAATGTAAGTAATTCGCTAAAACTTGATATTGCTGACTAACAAATTATATGAATGGAAAAATGGTAAAAGTATGTTTCATATATTTGTGTGATTATTACATTAAATTTATCAGTTTGACAATAGTAAAAAACATTAATATCATTTTCAGACGTTTAAATATTTTCAAACTGAACTGCTTATCTGAATTATATCTATTTATATGCATTCTAGAAGATAAAATCTAAAATTTATAGGCTATACCGACAGTGTGAAAATTGGAGTATTATATTATCTTAGGCTTGACATATCCCTTGAAAACAAACATGGAAAGAAGCTTCTTACAGAAAAATTTATAAAACAAAAGACTAGGGCAGGGTTAGGGTTAGGGTTAGGCATGTACTCTATTCTATTGCCCAGTAATGTAGGTACCCACTGCCCATAATTTTTGTGAAATTTTGGAATTCTTGCTATGAAATCTCGAAAATTTATTTATTTTAAATATAAGAATAAATTAGCCTTTTTGGTTAATAATTTATATATTTTTTTCCAATTCATGCTATGAAATTCATAGCAAAAAATATTTTCAGAGGATATGTCCTCCGAAATACTACTTTATTTTAAAGGAGTTCACTGTTAGTAACAAATATAATATAAAAAGATTTGGAGAAGTTGAGCTTGAGGCTGAGCCGGAAGTTAATTGTTACTGTTAGACCATATTATATACTATACAGAATAGATATAGAAATAGGAAAAGACTAAAAATGGTAATGATAATTGACAAATAAATTTAAAAAGAAAAATATTAAAACTAAGAATAAAAGATGAATATTTCATAGATAATACTAAATAGCAGGGCCAACACTGCCAATTTTTTATATTATACTTATAGGGGGGTCATGATATAAAACGGCATTTTTTAAAACTAAACTAAAGAGCACCTCATAAATAAACTATCACGTGCATTAAAACATGGCCCTAAACCCTTTTGGAATAAATTTATTTTAGTCATGGATATATTCTCAACTATTTTGTGAAATTTTGGAATCCTTGCTGTGAAATCTAGAAATTTATTGATTTTAACTATAGTATAAATCAGCTTTTTTGATTATTAATTTGTATATTTTTGTCCAATTCATGTTGTGAAATTCACAGCAAAAAAATATTTTCAGATGACATGTCCTCCGAAAGTCCGAAACAGTACTTTATTCCAAATGGGGCCCTGAGCCTGATGGCTGATGCCAGATGCCTGAATAGATAAGTAAGATGACAAAAAGATGGTGGTAGATTCATTAGAGGAGATTAAGTATTCAAACATCTGACCTCACCCCAGCTGGACTGACAGCCCTGCCTAAAGGAGAAGTTAATAAGCAGACAACTGACTGAATTACAATTACATTCGATTCAATTGAAATATGACTATATAGTATATGACTTTATGTATATTCAAGTAGGTTAACAACATGTAATGATAACTACTTTAAATACTTACTGTAATTATATTGTGCAACGATATTCTAAGTTAAACGTGAAATACACTTGAAGCTTTTAAACCCGCAAAGCAAATATTTAAAACACCGACTTTAATTCTATGCAGAAGTAATAGATCCCTTAAAATAGGCGCCGAAATATGTGGATTATAACAAAACACAAAAAGCAGAAAACTGAGAATAATAATATGAATAATATATTTGAAAACAGAACACCATCTACATAGGCGTAGGAACTAGGGGGGGGGCAAATTTGCTGTATAATTTGAGTTCCCCTATTTAAAAAAAAGTTATACTAGATAAACGAGGTCATTTTACTCAAGGTGCCCTATTGAAAAATATTGACACTACATACTGTAAAATAAGATCATTTAACTGAAGATGCCCTTTTTAAAAATAAAGTTATACTATGTATGTAAAACAAGATAATTTTTGTCAAGGTGCCCTTTTTTAAAATAATCTTACACTAGATAAAACGATAACATTTTACTCAAGTGCCCTTTTTGTAGTAACGTGTGCCCTGAGTTTGATCACCCCCCCCCACACACACACACACACATTCAAAACCGTTTTTACGCCTATGTCCTACCACCATCATTGATGAGTAGGGTACATACAACGGCTAATGAGAGATGGTAGGCACTTAACGTGATCGAGACTATTCTCTCACATTGTCATTTGAAAGTAATTTTAAGAAATATTTTGCAATACTCTGGTTTATTGATATTTCAGTTCTTTTTACTTTTGATTTTAATAAATTAAAGTTCCTTATATTTTCAAATTTGATTAGGTAGTCATTTAATTGTATTACTTATTTCTTCTCCGAATATTGTTTCTTTCTTTACATTTGTTCTTGCGTATGGTATTTGGATAACATTTGGTCTTCTACTTCTAGTATTGAATTTTATTTGGAAATGATTTGTTAGTATAGATGTTGAGGCTGATGGAGTATATATCATAGTCGAGTATGACTGTTTTTCATCATTTTATTAAGTTTCCAATATTTTCTTTTCTAAATATTTCTGTGGTATGCGTATTGCATGTCGATCTTTTATTAGTTATGATTCTTAGAACCGAATTTTAAAACCTCCTTTGAGTGGAGGTCGACCTCACCCTTGAGCCTTCCTCAGTCGAGGGGCTCCTCTAAATTGGAATTTAAAACCTCCCTCGAGTGGATGTCGACCTTACCCTCCAGCCTTCCTCAGTCCAAATTGGAATTTTAAAACCTTCCTCGACTCATCCTCGACTGAGGAAGATTCGAGGAAGCACTGCTTCCTCAAAACGATTTTTATTCAATGAAATTGTCGGAAATAAAGTGTGGTGTTTTTAAAAAAGAGTTTTAATAAAAGATGTATTGCAAAGGTTTTTTTGAAGATAAAAAGGAAGAAACTATAGTTAAAATTTTAATTTCTAAATGCAGAGGAGTAGACACGAAAAAGACTGACTTTAAAAGATTGCCAAGAAAAACAGGAGAGTGGGAAAAGTTGAGGAATAGTTTTTGCGTTTGGTAGGAGAACAGTAAAAATAGAAATGAAAGAAAAAACCTGGGGGTGGCATATTCTAAACTCTTGATGGTTCAGAGTAGGCCTACTACTTGCTCTAATGCCAAGCAAAGTCATTGACCCACTATTCAGTGCTTAGGGAAATGACACCATATCATTTGGTGGTTATAATGCATTAGCACATAATTTTCTTTCTTTAATTAATTATAAATTATGTTTTCCTAACGAAATATGCTTTAAAATATTTGATTGAAAGTATGCATTTGGAATGACCTTGAAGGGATATCATTAGAGTCCTACATGGAAAGAAATGTAAAATAATAGTCAGATCATGAAAAAATATTAAAAGAAATATGGGGATGAGGCTGACGCGCAAACTGAAGAGAACACAGATAGTATTACAAGACTTATATTTCCCCAATGTATCGATCCGAAATTATACGTAGCCTATGGTTGAATATATACGGTTGGCTACGGTTGTTCGGTTGGTCATACAGCCGTCTTCATAACTGGTGTGTATAATGCATTAGCTCCTAAATTTTTATTTCAAATTTTATGAAAAATATTTTAAATTCTGTAGACAACGGTACCACATTGTTTTATTAACCCTTAGTCACCAACCCAAAAAATTACGTTAGTGACCACATGGGTCGATTCGACGATTCGACCCATTTATATTTTGAAGCAGTTATTTGATAATTTATTCATATTAAATGATTTAATAAGCCTATATTATATGTACACTGCATTGCAAAAAATGGAATTCTTGCTGGCTGCTCTCAGTAGACACGATTTTATTTTTCGTTAATTTTGGAAGAAGACCAGCTATTGTGAAAAATGTAATTGTGACGTAGATGTTTCTGAGGAAGTTAATTTCGAGGGCGAGGTCGTCCTCGACTCGAGGAAGGTTTTAAAAACGATTATATGAGTCTCTTGCAAGTTCTCATAAAAAATGCGATGATGGTCTATAGCCTTTCCGCAGACTGAATGAATCGCTTAAAGACGCTGCTCATAATGTTCGTGCTTGCGAAGTCTCCTTTATGACCAGAAGATTAATTATGCGTTTATCTTCTTTCACGACTTTGTTGGTGGTACACGCAGCTATACGCGGGCGGGATTCTGCTCATCCTCCTCCAACCATTCCAGAATGTTGAGTGTTGACTCTCAGTCCGGGATTATTTTTCGAAAAGGTTTTCACTTGGGCAGCGGTTATGGCGAAAGTAAGACCATTCTAGTCGATAGAATTCATAAATGGCGCATACTTAGTGTCTCTATCACGATTTCCATCTACAGTATGTCACTGCTGTGTAGTGAGCACAGCATACTTGAAGCAGTCATTCCGTCTCTATTATTGTCTACATTCACTACTACATTCTTCCCCAATTAAAGAGGTTTCATTGTTCTCTAGCGAGGTAAACATTACACATACTCATATTGCATAATGTACTATCATCTCATTAATGAGAAAAACAGATAGTCTATATGAAGTGTGATAAATATAGCTTTCATGAGATGAGTATTTTGAAAATCAATATAAAAATTATACAAAACGAACTAATGAAATTACAATAAACATATTATAGTTATCCAAGAATTAGTGAAAAAATAAAGGCACTGGCGCCAAATAAGATTATATGTATATGGTACAGTACAATTATGGGATACTGAATGGAGTACAAGTTGATCAGCGATCAATCAATCAACAAGCGAACGACTGTCTAGTGATCTGGCATAAAAGTGAACCGAAGGGTCGGTGGTTCATTGGTATCCACGGGTCCGGCATTCATAAACGGATGAGTCCTGTAGTCCGTCAGACGAATACCGCCAATACCCTCGGTGGAAAATTGAGTGGCCTCCGGAGCCCTGCTTTCCACCTTCACCCAAAACTTCCGCCCATCACGAACTAGCTGGTCGCTGGACTCGTCCCGTACAAGTTCACTGCTCAGGTTGATATAGATTCCGCTGTCCAGTACGGATTTTGTAACGACCAGATTGATATTCGCACCGCCCAGACTCTTTGGAAGCAGAAGGGGACGCTTGGGAGACATCTGATCAATCTTTCCCTCCATCAAGACTACGAACGTATTGATCGGCAGTTTCCACTGGTATTCTGCGGCCGAGTTCAATAAATCAGCATTGCCCATGTCTGCTTCCATTTGCATTCCTATATAACGAAAAAAGCACTAATAGTAGTAAAGCCAATCGACGCCAGACTCCATCCCTACGCTACACGTCAGGTGGCGAACAGTCCCCCCCCTTAAGGGTGGGATTATAAAAGAACTCTAGGAAAAGAAGCAAGCGAAAAGGGAGGATATAGGGATCTACCAAGAAAAGAGAGGACGCTCAAAACAGGAATTCGAAATCTTAGAATCCACACCTCGATAAAAGCACAAACTACTCGTGGAGGTCAAGCAGATAAACGTAGGGAAGAGGCATATCGTTACTTAGGGATACCACTGTCTACACAGACCCACGATCGACGGTATTGCCCAAGGAGAGGGGGGAATGTGATAGGATGAGATAAGAAAGCTATGCTCCAGCTGCAGAACAGAACTGTTAGAGATCCACAAATCCCTCAGCACCATTACAGAGACAAACAAAAACCGGTTACTATAACCGATTACAAATCATCAGCAGTGGCGCAACTAGGGGGTCTAGGGCGTCCGGACCTCGCCCCCTCAGAGATTTTGGCGCCTTTTCGATAATAAAGTTGTACTAGATAAAACGAGGTAATTTCAGATCAAGCCATCTATTTCGATAATAAAGTTGTACTAGATAAAACAAGACAATTGAACTTATGGCGCGCCTATTTTTATAATAAAGTTATACTGGATAAAACGAGACATTTTTTATTTTACTCATTGCGCCTATTTCGATAATAAAATTAAAATGGATAAAACGAGGTAATTTTACTCAGGGCGCCAGCTATTTCGATAATAAAATTATAATAGATAAAACGAGGTAATTTTACTCAGGGCGCCAGCTATTTCGATAACAAAATTATGATAGATAAAACGAGGTAATTTTACTCAGGGCGCCAGCTATTTCGATAACAAAATTATAATAGATAAAACGAGGTATTTTACTTAGGGCGCCAGCTATTTCGATAATAAAGTTGTACTATAGATCAAAGAAGACAATTTCACTCATGGCGCCTATTTCGATAATAAAGTTATACTGGATAAAACGATGATTGTTCAGTCATGGCGCCTATTTCGATAATAAAGGGTATACTAGATAAATCATTACAATTTCATTCATGGCGCCTATTTCAATAATAAAGTTATACCGGATAAAACGATGATTGTTCTGTCATGACGCCTATTTCAATAATAAAGTTATACCGAATAAAGCGAGACATTTTTACTCATGGCGCTTTTTCGAAATTAAAGGTTTTTCTGAATAAAACGAGGTTTGTTCAGTCATGGCGCCCCTTTCGATAATAAAGTTGTACTGGATAAAAGGAGGTATTTTCACTCATGGTGCCCGCCCTTTCCATAATACGAGGGGTGTCAAAAACGTTCCAGGACTAGGGTCACAAAAATTATTACAAAAGATTTATACAAACTGCAAGTTTTCCCTTCGAAGCAATCACCCACGAGTCTAACGTACTTTTCCATCTTGCTCAGCCACGCCTCCATGGACTTCTGAAAGGATTCTCCCGGGCTTCTCGCTGCTCCGTTTTAACGACCCTCTTGATCGCTTCCACATCTGAAAAATGGGTCCCCTTTTTTAATGACACGGAGTGGAACAACAGGTTCAAAGAGGGACGCAAAGATGTGGAAGACGATCCAAGGAGAGGAAGGCCTTCAAAGAACAGGACTGAGGACAACGTTATGCACGTGTGTGAGGACATCCTCGAGCGTCTTGAAGCCGAGTCATATTTGCTGGAGAGAGTCAACACCGGTGATGAGTCAAGTAGTTTTCAGTACGACACGTATACCAAGCTCAAGGCGGTCATTAAGGGGACCCATTTTTTAGACGTGGAAGCCACCAAGAGGGTCGTGACGACGGAGCTGCGGATAATCCCGGGAGAATTTTTTCAGAAGTACATGGAGGCGTGTCGGGGATTACTTTGAAGGGAAAATTTGCAGTAGCATAATTTTTTATAATATTGTTTGTGACCCCAGTTCTGGAACTTTTCTGACACACCTCGTAAAGTTATTGTACTAAATAAAACAAGGTAATTGCAGTCAGGGCGCTCTTTTTGATACTAAAGTTGTACGGGGACCAGCAGAGTAAAAGGGTGCCACAATCTCGTGGGGGGGGGGGGGTCCCTTCAACCGCCCCGCCCCCTAGTTGCGTCCTGGCTCCATTTGAATTATTCATTTTCTAAATACTCAAAGAAAAACATAGTTTATACTATAGCTATATATATCACGTACTCCCTAACCCCCTGCATCCGCCCATATACTGTATATAGGATAAATGCGCCTTTCGTGACCTGGACCCCCTCTCGACAATTTTCTGGTTGTGCAGTTACCAAAAACAAAAGCGGAACGGCAAACTGTATCCTAAAGCCATATGCCAAGTTATGGAAGACGAGGAATGAAAGTAGAGATAGATGTAATGGATACCCTCCCACTGTAGTAACATCCGAGGGAACGCGGAGGCGGATGGATAGAACATCGACCAGGCTGCTAATGTGCCGATGGAAACGAAGCCGGCGACAATTGTCACGCGAAGGTGTCTAAAAGAGGTCAGTACAAAATATAACCACTATGAATGGTTCAAGGAACAACTCAACCACAAGGAAGCCATTGGAGAGAGCTGAAATTGTGTTTACCCACCATTGGAATGGCGGGCCAGGGCATGCACGGTGTTCTTATTTTCATTTGTATGGGTGCCACACGCTTCGTTTTAATGGAAAAAATAATTAAAATAAAAATATATATTAAAAATCATATTAGTTTATTAGAAGCATGACTGATAACAGCCATTAAATAACAACGCTTTATACTAAGGCATGAACTACTGTACATAAGTCAACACACAAGCATAAATTAAACTAGACAGCTAACATTATGCAGGCATTCCTTTATGTCAAGTGATGTTGTGCTCGGGGTTCCCTTCTGACCCTTCACCGCTTGACATGTCAGTCAACTAATATTTCAACTAAATCGCTCATTACAATATGCACACATTCCTTTGTGTCAACTGATGTTGTGCTATTATTTACATCATGGGATTTCCTTCGCCGAAGCTGTTGCTACTTTTAGATCTTATTTTGACTTAAAGGAATGGAGGTTACAGTAAAATGGTCATGAATGCGCAAACCATGAAACAGTTGAAACAACAAGCAAAACTTAATATTTTACAAATCTATATTATATCTATAGGAAAATATTATTTGTCTAAAAAAGTTAACTACAAATAGTTTTTATAGTGTGTGACGCGACGCTGTTAAACAAATGTCCATTCAAAAAGGGTTCCAACGCTTTGATCATTAGGTCCTCCTTTACAGACATCTCAATAGCAGATCATCAACAGTCTGCAACTATAAACAAGAGTGAAGGTTGAACTCTAAAAGGCTCTGCCCCCCAACAGCGACGCGACGCGAAGGCCGGTGCCTACCAAACATACGAGACACAAAGACCTGCCCACCAAGCGGGACCCTAGTGCATTGTTAAGTCTACAATAGTAATTACGCGAGTAGTAATGGTTGGAGCGACCCGAGGCCACCCCCCGGCAAGTCTTGACAAAATGTTATCAAAAGTTGGCTACAGTATATGCAGTATAGATGGGGAAAAGTTGGAGCGACCCGAGGCCATCTCATAGGTTCTATTTACTTTGAAATTCGGACACCCCTTTCTCTGTGAACACCTTTGTTGTAAATTTCGATATGCTGGACAATGTTTCCTTCAAGGTTAAAGGTGAAGTTTCATTTTACAGTGGACAAAAATCTGAAAAGTTGCTCTAAAAATTGAGGTCATTGAAAATTTCTAAAATCTCTTGTTTAGTATCAAAGAACATTTAGTAATCTCTCTTGTGTAGATATTTGTAATGCCATAGAATGTTATGCCCTTGTGTTAGCTCGGGATGTAACCAGAACATTTTCACTTGCAATGAGGGAGTAATTCGATTTTAGGTCTATTTCCGTGGAAGCCGTACTGTTTTTTTAGTAGAAACAGTATTATATACAAAGGAAAAATTGTGAAGTGCTTTTATTTTATTAGAAAAAAAACAATCATCTCAGCACGCGAGAGAACAGAAATAAACGACAAAAGTTACCGTTACAAGATGACTTATGAAAAAGAAAAGTTTTCAATATTTGTTTAAAGGTTATACACAAGAGCGAACAGAAAGAGGCAAAGAGTTCCATAAACGAGGACCGGCGACAGAGAAAGAGCGTTCACCCATGGTTGAGCGGCACTGTGGAACGCAGAGATCCCAGACGAAGAAGTTCGTAAGTCGGTGCGACCTTATGTACTACAAGCAATTACAGAACGATAAACATAAAAAATATTCATCTTCCAAATACGAATTCCTTTCATCATCGTCCGAGGCAGGCTACTGATTTTAACTTATGCTCCGCAAGAACTTAACCAGTTTCCCCGGGTCTTGGAAGATTATCTTTGGGTCGATTTCATCCAGGAAGAACTCTCTTATTTTCCTGTCCCACCTGGGACACTTCACCAAGAGGTGATCCTCGCTTTCGTCTACCCCTTCATCACATTTTAGACATTAGGGGCTGACAGTTTTTCCTATCTTGTACAGATATTGCCTGAGGAGTGGGTTCTTCGCTGTCCAGAGCTGTTGGATGGTGATGTATTTTTTGCTCCCTTTGAACTCAGTTCGCTTCGACTGTTCCCCAAAGGTCTCCTCTCTCTTCCGACGCAGAATATCCATAGTGGACATAATACCGCGTCACCTCTCTATCCCCGGCCGAAAACATTTTACATCGCTTCGTTTGTTTGTGTTTGTGTTACCCGGCCCCTTCCGGAGGATGGGGGGGGGGCGGCGCAGGACCGCCGAGACCCAGCAACCGGGCAAC
>JAUYWV010090667.1:2826-14935 GCA_032274565.1 Nematoplana nigrocapitula | reverse complement strand
GGAGGTCTGGCTTTGTCGGCAGTCAGGTAACAACTGAGCTCTCTCTCCACTCTTGCCTGCTTATATACGCTGGCGGGGGGGTGACTCATCGATAACGTGTTCGCGCACGTGGAGGGGGGGTGACTCATCGGGAAACATGTTCGGGCGCGTGGGGGGGTGGCCTAGAACGTGGCTGTATATTACTACTTATACCCTCTACCAACAGGCCGGTATTTTTAATTAGAAGAACTGTTTGTTGGCTGTCTTTTGTTCTAGTCTTGTTATATATGTTTTTCATTTTCCATTAAATATTAGTTAAACCGCATTTTATATTTTTATTATTATGTAAACCTCTCAGGAGAGCATGATGACTTCGATCACTTTTCGGTGGCTGCCATCCTGCTCCATTTAGAGGTATATCAATGTGTTCCCTCCTCGCTAATGACGGCGGCAAGATGAATCTGAATTATTATAAAAAAAATATTATCTTCTTCTTCAAGTCTTTAGTTTTATTAGGGTCCTGCAGTAGTTAACGGGATTTGTTTCTTTTACTGCAGTATATCTATAGAGATGTCACGGAATTTCAGACAAATCCTAGTTATAATAAAAGCACTGGGGCATTTTTAATACAAGGTGGTGGCCTCTGGGGCCCCCACGGTCGTTGGGGGTTTAAACTCATATATTATTATAATGGAAGCAAATACGTTTGATTAATTGTCCGCAGGATTCTAATCCTGTCTAATATTTAAAGCCGATCTTCTGAAAGATTTTAAATAGGGTACAGTTTAAACTTCATAAATATAATTAAAGCAAACAGTTATTGAAGCATGCTTCCATCTCTTATAAGATGGTTTCTCAGTGTATGTCGGGTGTCCCAGAGTTTTCTCCCAACATATTCTAACAAGTGCAGAGAACAAATATGTGTAAACAACGATTTTTAATTAACAACAGAACAATAGATAGTATTCACACGAAGGTTTATGAAGTAGTATAGAGTATACACGTAGAGAGCCACTGGCATTTACTAAAAATCCTTCAAATTGTAAGGCATCCTTCTGAATGCATTTTTCGCAAATTTCCGAAAATCAGTAAAGGCTTTGTCATACATTTGTCGTGAAATTTCTTCCAAACTCCTTCGTGTGATTCCAAGTCATTCAAATTTCTGACTGGATCATCGCGGTAGACTAATTCATGTACTGTAAATAATCCCATAAGCAGTAGTCACACGGGGTTAGATACGGTCATCTATGTAGGGCGAATTCACACAGACTTCCTTTTCTGCCAATCCATATCTGTGGTAATGCTGTCTCCAGAAGTTATCGAACTCTTTTGTAATAATGACAAAGGGGCACCGTTCATAACGAAAATATGATCATTGCCGACCTCCAAAAAGCGTGTGATCCCAACCCTATATCTATAGGATCTTCCGTGTTGTAGTATTTAGAAGCAGTTGTGGTCGGATACCTATATATACGTGAAAATGGCTTCATCTGCAAAGGACAAATTGTTATAAAGTTACAATCATTACCATTCGCTGTAGCATTGTCTCACAAAACTGGAGTCGCCAGTCATTATATCCATCATCCAACTGTTGCCTCAACTTTGGTTTCCATTTTTCTAACTCAGACTTAGATATAATTCGATGAACAGAAGATTTGGAAATATCCGTTTCTTGATATGTTTGGTTATCTTCATTAACCCAATCAATAATTTGATGAAGCTAGTCATCAGCAATTGAAGTGGCACGTCTCCCTTGTCCTGGTCTGTTCTTAGAGAAGGTGCCGAACTCTGTCAATTATTCATCCAATTCGTCACAGTTTTGTGATGGGGACACGGTTTACCATATCCTGCTTCATATTGACATACAGCTTCACCAGCATTTTCGGTCACCACCAAACTGCGAAATGCATAAAGCTTCTGTTCGTATGTAAAAGGCATTCTCTCCTTGGAAATTAAACTTGATGCCAATCGATATCTATAGTGTCGGCTAAAAGTTTAATTTGGATTAGTGGATTTAAAAAATAATTTGAATGATTTAAAAAAAAGAATATAGTAGGATCACTAGTGACAATATATTTTATACTACTTCAGAAACCTTCGTGTGAATACTATCTATTGTTCTATACTTCATTAAAAATCGTTGATTGCACATATTTGTTCTCTGCACTAGAACATGTTTGGAGCCTTTCCTGAGATACCCTGTATAGATTCATACAGATTTATTCAATTTGACTTAGACTTCATTGATATACAAATCAATATTTGTTAGTTAGTCAATATTTTATACATAATGTACATATAAATTAAAATTGGTTTGTTAGTTAATTAGTCATAGAAATCTATAGAAATTCCAATTTAAATTCAAATACAGTTAGTACCTGGATAGTTTAATTTAAGCATATTGCATTGCTACATTTTAAAGTATGCTTTTAACAGTTAAAAACAACGTATTTTCTCTAGTTGTGCACGTAAGCCCACCTGCAAACTCTTAGTGGGAAAACTCGATCTATATAGGATGCAGAAAGACGGAAAAAGACGACGCAGTAGTCAGCTAGAAGCCGACAACGCTCGTCGGGTTGTACGGAGGACGAAATAAAAGTTGAGTCAATCTTCAAATACCTCGGCGTTACTCTCAATTCTAAACTCACCTGGTCTGATCATTTAAGTAGGATTCTCAAATCTGCAAATAAGACTTTTTACGTTCTTCGTACGCTGAAATCATTCACACCACGAGACCAACTGAAAACTGTTTACTTCCTTCTAACACGCAGCTTATTGGAATATTGCAATCCACTTTTCGTCGGTTTAGACGCTGTGGACGAGCTACGCATCAGCACCTTACAAAGAAGAGCTCACAGACTGATTTGTGGACCTATTTGCGAGGAAGATTGCCTACCAGATCTCAGTGTGCGCCGGAGAGCTCAGGCCGTGACTCTCTTTAAAAAGGTGTTTGAGCCTGACCATGTATTGCACCCTTCTTACCTGTCCGAAGCCAACGTACCAACCGAAGGATAGTGCCTGTGTGTAGAACCTCTAGACGTTTTAAAAGTTTTGTACCTAAAACCTGTTTATTATTTAACAATTTGTGACTGACATATTTTTTCTGTTGGATGTAGTTTTAGTTTTCTTTATGAAGTTAGTACCGATTTTCATTCGTTTATAACAATAAACGTTTAATAATAATAATAAAAGTCTTTTAGGGATTTATTTCAGGTCATATGCCTCACTCTGTTCATTCCTTATATAGAGATAACATATCAGTCCATTTCTCAATTTAGATATTAGGGGTGCAACGTCAGCATATCGAAGGTCACCCACCCATCAAGAATCCTCTAAATCAAAAGAGTTCGTAAGTCTTCAGCTCGGTTGTCATATTTCATGATGATCAGAGGTGGAGAGAGTATATACTTCTTTTATTTTGATTTCTTTCGACTTCGCAGACAGCTTCTATTAAATTTAAGTTCTTCATACAAATTCTCCAATTCATTGATTAGGTTGACTTGGATGACAAGGGAATGACCCTAATTCAAACCATTTTGGTACACCTAATTCTTTTTGAACAAGTGACGGAATATAAATACCTTGTAAGCTGGATTACAGCGGATGGTAAATTCGAGGAAGAAGTAAGAAGAAGAATCAGGTATGCTAGCGAAGTATGGACATTTAGCAAAAAGATCATAGAAAACCTGGATGCATTTGAAAAGTGGTGTTACGGAAGACTTTTGAAGATAGCTGGACTGAAAAAAAGGGAAAAACTTAGTTGAAAGTCTTATCAAAAGAAAAATGAAGTTTGCAGGACACGTTATATGAGAGAATCCTCCGGGCAGTTCCCTGCTTTGGTTCTAGAAGAAATGATTGAAGGGGAACGGGACAGAAGTCGGCAAAGAGAAGCTTGGGGAAGATGATATCAAGAAATACAACTGCAGTAGCATTGGGATTACAAAAAGGAAAGCAGAGAACAGAAGCACAATTGGCGTGTTATGGTTGCCAACCTGCTAATAGATGATGATGATGATGATGATCTGTTCTTCTTGCTGAGTTACAGATCTTCTTAGATTAGTAACATTAACGCACTCATTAATTCATAATGAATTAGAGTCCACTTGGAAAGTATGTGAATTGTTAAGATGGATAGCTCACTACTTGAGGGATAGAACTCAATATGTACGAGTGGGACATGTAATAAGATCGCCAACGGCCATGACCTCTGGTATTTCCCAGGGCTCAGTGATTCGACCTTATCTGCTTGTAATTGTTATTGGGTGACTTTTCACCAAGACATTCTGAACAAATGTACGCTGATGACACAACGTTTTTCCTGCCCATATGCAAATGCTCGGCCAATGCCCGAATGTCCGGAATGAACGTACGATAATATGTTGTCGTGGTCCAACGGTAAAAGCTGACACTCAATTTATCCAAATGTAAGAACTCAATCTGTTAGGAATTACTCTTACCTAGAGAGATGGAATCATACAATAAATGACAATAAGTATAATTCAATACCAGTGGCCCGCTGCTGCTACGCGTTCAAGTATTGTTATGAACGCGCTCAAGTTGAGTATAATTTGTTGTGCAACGTGTTTTTCGGCGTACGTTCAACTGAAGCTCTGCCTATAGCCAGATAGATTACGCCAGAGGGAGAGAGAAAATCAATAGATCAGCTTGGCCGAGTGCGAGTGAAACAAATGCGCTGGCTCGCGCTCTCTATCTCTCTGTTAGCAAACTGACCAATCAGTCCATGTGTTCTAGCGTTACGCGACCGACCAACCAACGTAGGAATCATGTAGTTTGCACAATAATATACAATATTCGCTTTCACCGCTAATCACATTGCTAAGGTATGTAAAATAGCCTGTTGCTGACTTTACGGCGGTCTCCGTGTATTGCGTTTCTCTTTGGACAACGAGGAACTTTCCATCCTCGAATAGCTTGTGCCTCTCAAAACAATACAGCCTTGGACGCATCGCTTGTGTTTGTCGCATCCATAGAGTAACCTTACTTTATTCTTGCTCCATGGTCGCAGTTGTCCTGATGGAAAGTTCTATGTGTTCCGTCACTGCATAAGGGGATCTGTAGGAGTTGAGCCTCAAACTTTATTCAAAGTGCTTAAATCAAGAAGACCGTGTCCTCTATCACCTACCGTATGCATGACCTCCTATAGCGCTATCCGGAAGAAGAAGAAGAATGTGCCATTCCTTTCAATTCAACCAGTTGAAGATTACGAACCTGTTTCATTAATATGTGCTGTATTTCGTACAATGCTTCTTTTCGTCATTGTGCTATGTGTTCTTTGTACTCGTTGTGTGATACGCAATTACTATTTTTGTTTTTGAGTTCATTAAATAAAATTGATTTATGTACAAACTGGATTAAAAATCTCTACATGGTTTCAGTTTGTAGTTGTTTTTTTCTAACTGAGTCAGAGAGAAGTTATTATTAGTAACACGACGATTATAGTTTTTGTTGAATTGTGTCTATAGGGGATGTGCAATTTGAGTAAGAAAATCACCCAACTTACAAAATTTGTAATGTACATCATCTGTAAAGCATTTTTTTCTAGATACATTGTAAAGTAGTTGGAAAATCGAACGAGAATGTAGACACTGTTCCAATGAATGAAGCGAGCAGAATTCAAAGAAGGATTAAATTCATATTATGCACAAGACATTGAAACTTCGCATATGACATCGCGGCTTCAAAGAGAAGACTCAAGTTAGCGGAATGAAACAAGGGTGCTCTCCTAACAGTAATACTACGTATGTGAAACTATTATAAGAGTGTACACGTTGAGGTTGTGCAAAATTCGAAAAGTACTTCTTGCGATGTTAATCTATTGTTGTCATATCGTTGCAGTTGATAGTTTTCGACAATTCCAGTGCTTTTTCGATTAAACAGACTTTATCGATGTGTAAAGCAGCCAGTTTTCTAATTAAAAATGATACAAATTATTGGACATTAACGGCACTTGGAAACTTCGATTTTTTCATCGTTTTTACTCAGAAAATGTTATGTAAAAACTATATTTTTTTACCGAACTTGTTCATGCATTGACTGTTGAAATATTTCTTTTAAAACAATTACGTAGCTATCTCTATCTTCGACTGTTCACCGGACTCCACATGCTTCTTGGCAACGAAGGAGCGCTTCTCCAATTAAAGAGGGGACTCACGATTCAACAGTATATGCTTACTCGCTTGCGATTTATAGAGCTGAATTTTACATACGTTTTATTCGTGCAATTTTTAAGGTAAAAATAATGATTTAAATTAATGAAAAGTAAGATGAATAAATGCAATGATTGTGCGATTGTAATCACGACATTTATCACGATCACGAAAGAAGAACACAGGCGATTAGCAATATAGCAACTGAACTATAGGTGCGTGCCAGGAATGACCAAATATATCAACAGATTACATCTCAAAATATTAGAAATAGAAATGATAAATATACAAATAATATGTTGGGAAGGTCATTGGAGACATAATCATAAGATGCAAAAATTAATGACGACGTGTGTTTGACCTACTTTTTATTTATGAATTTAAGCGCGTTTCACCACTGTCGCGACTTCGTCAGTGTTAATAATAAAATTACAGCATCAGGTAAATAAAATATCTGTTTAAATACAATTCGGAGTGCAGAGTACGAATGGATTGATCAGTTGGTTCAACGGAGCTGACTACAGTGAACAGATTAAAGGAATTGATAAAATAATCGAAAGATACAATCGATGAAGTCGCGGAGTAGTACAAGAGTAAAAAATCACACAAAACTAGAAGCTAAAAACACTAAAAAACTAAAAAAAACACTAAAATGATTATCATATATAAAAACAAAAATGAAAATGAAAACTAAAAACTAAAAAGGAACCTCTCAGTATAAAGCAACGCTCACAAAATAGCTTCCTTAATGGAGAGTTTAAAACGATCGCTTTCTATACAAAGAACTGTATGATTAAAATTGGTAGGAAAGAGAAGGTACAGGTGTGAGCAAACACACTAGAGGGAGGACGAGTGTGTCCCCTCAGACGAAGGTCGAGGTGCCTCTCCGTCTTACCCACATAGCTTCCTGGGCAGGAAGAACGTTGAATGTTGTAGACGACATGATTGGGAGGTAAGACAGCTCGGCACTATACGCTCCTCGCCGAGGGAAGACAGTTTTGAATTTGGTGGTAGTGACAGCAACAAGGACAAGATTTTGTTGTTTACGTTTAAATTTCGTCAGAGTGACGAAGCCACGCCAGAGGTGAAACGAGTTTGAATTCATAAATAAAAACTCGGTCTAACACCTCGTCTTTGTCTTTTGCATCTTATAAAAAATAAAAAATAATAAAAATATTAACAGTAAGGAAATATCAAATATCAAATATGAATATTAAATATTAAAAAAAGAAAAAGAAAATATTAAAACAGTTTGAAATTCAGATAGGATACGATATACTACTACTGAAGTAGTATATTATGAGGAATAATTCGACAGGATATCCACCAGTAGACCGGTTTTGGGTTTTCTTTGTTCCTCATCATCAGTGCTGATCGCCGGGACACGAGTTCGTATCCTACCCAGTACTGACGAGGGGCAAAAAAAACACGAAACCGGTCTATCGGGTGATATTTTGTCGAAAGTTTCAAATTATATTTCTTCAGTTCCACTCGTTTGTCAGATAGGACATTCAATTGTAAATAGAAGCAAATAATTAACTCCGTAACGTGAGCTGGGCTAAACCCCGACGCCATCGGCCTATTTCCGTCCTCTAAGTATAGGTTGGTTGAATTTCGAAGTACAAACTTCTATCGAAAATCTTATCTGTAGAACATCGCTGATACAGTTGACTTTCTCGAACGCTGGATTCCTTTGTAAGACGTCGTGAATTTCTTCTTTACCATCTCCTCTTTGAGCTCAGGAAGCGAAGCTATTATTTGACCTCCAGGCTAGTTAATTAGTTGAACAGTTTCGCAGAGGGATAATCTAAATGGCAGTCAACATAATCAACCTAATCTAAACGTACTTTCTCATCCATACGTATTTTAAACAGAAAATTAAATCCTCGATCGGAATGTGATAACACGGAGAGCTTTCCAAAGTTAATTGCCTGTCTCTGTGTTCGCTATTTCCTCCTAAACCATCAATAGGAAGAGCTTAAATTTTCTATACCCATACTTTGAATGGCGGGGCAGTTTATACACTATGCGATTTTTTATTTTCATTCCTATGGGTTCCGGTATAAGGGTCCGCTCTGGGCCCTTTTGAGACTACCAAAACTATACGTCACTTTTATGCCTATTTTTGATTAAGTAATCAAAGAACACCATAGGTCGCAGTGAATTATTGATCGATATGTTGTAACACAATCTACGCAAATTCTCCAAATTTCCATTACTGAATCGAACAAAATTGGCCACATTTGTAAATAACTTTATCATAAAACACCGCAGAATTCCATAACAATCGATGATTAATAAAGTCAATTAAGATCCAGTCATTTTGAAATTATTATAAAAAAACTGATTAATTTATAACCGATGATTGTAATAGCATAAATTGAATTATGTTGAAATTATAAAGTTGACATAGAGATTGAAATTCGCGACAAAATGCCAAAGAAAAGAAACACAACTGCTGGATCCCTATCACGTGCTGCCAAGAGAATGAGAGTACATCGAAACGAAGAAACAATTGAACAACGCACTGCTCACTTTAAAAACAACTGCGTGACAACATGGTGCAAACACGACTGCGAAACCCTCACAGAGCAGTCTGACCGGCAACAATTATTAGACGCTGCACGAAGGTCTCAAGCCCCAACGGAACACAGGTTTCAATTTAGGGTCTTTTTAGACACTTCCAAGACTGCCAAATTTTTACGTCATTTTATACCTGCTATTTATAGGCTTTCATGGAAATGGGCACAACATTCAATTTGAACATTGACTGCAAGTGATATTTCTTTGGTTACATTCCGAGAACTAGCGGACGAAAAAATGTGGAAAAATAGGTTCAGGAGAAAACCTCAACCATCCGCTCCCTACACTCGTGGTTTCCTTTGAACACCTCTCCCCCTCTGCCAGGGTAGTAGGGCGACTGAATTAGAATTACAAAATCAATCAATAACTCTCTACTCTGTATAGCGGCGCTCCCTGGTAGACAGGGATCGAATAATCAATAAACTAGTTATGCCCAGTTCGTCGACAGTTGCAGGTACGCCCGACTGCAGCACTTTAATGGGTTGAATGAGGAAAAAGAGGAAAGTGATCCCCGGGGTCGTGCGAATCAACGGAGCGTGAACTGGCAAGCAATGGGGCGAGCGACACACACAGGGAAATGCACCCACCACGTTGCCAGACGCCGATGATACCTACCACCAGGCGCCTGTGGGAACTTCGCGTCACACGCAAGACCTACTGCCTGTTGTCTTTCATCACTATCTCACAATCGGTCGGTAGATATGGATTATGGCAGATGGCGAGAAGAGCAGAGGTGATAGGAGGATCACCCCATGGAGCTTCCTTGTTGGTGTTGATCTGTTCGCTTATCGGCTGACGGCGACGCCACATGGATGGATAATCTCCTTAACTCGAGGATAGAGGGAGAGAAGAATACGCCAGTGTAGCCTTTGATCTCCGATTCATTAATTGCCTGGAGGGAACCGCAGATGAAAAGAGGAAGAGGGAATACCAAATGTGCAATTATATACATTGTATATACGATACAGTTACCCATGCATCGCAGTGACTTTAGTCGAAGATAAAAGCAAATAAAAAATGAAAAGGTACGCTCAGTGGATACCAGAAGAAGCCAGACAAAGACAAACTTTTGAGTAGTAGTAGTAGTCAAAAAAGCGACGAATATCAATAACTGAACAGAGAAAAATACAGTTTAATTAAAACATTATTATTCATTTTATCAATTACCCGCGTAATGTAAAGCACTGGGAAATCAATAAAATTGAGAAGTCTCCTCTTTGAAATCAATGACCGATAAAAATTCTGCAACTGCCATCTTTTAGATAATGTCTTCATCTTTCAGTGGATATAGAATTGTGTGAATATATTGAACAATGAGTATTTCGACAACGATGTTCTCCTCTCTACCTTTTCCTACTGAATCATCAGAATAAATTATTTACTTGAAAATTCGGTTGTTTCCGGTGCATACTATACTGCCTTATGTATCCCCGAACGAAGCCGGGTACTTCCGCTAGTGATATATATAAATTCAACAACTGCCATTGTTTAGACAAATGATCCATATTGTTTTTTCGCGAGTGCGCAATTTGTAGTTTCTATTTATGCGTACAGCATTTGCTGGGTAGCAAGTCAACTGGAGTGCCTATGTCGCTGTTTTTCACACCATAAAGCGTAGTGTATTTTTAGACATTACATACTACTGTATATGCAAATATATTTTTTAACAGATTGCCGGTATAGTGAAATTCTGGGAGCTAAACCGGCTTCAGGCATAGCATATTTCCCGGGAACCAAACCGGTTGCAGGCATAGCATATTTCCCGGGAGCTAAACCGCTTGCAGGCATAGCATATTTCCCGGGAGGTAAACCGGCTGCAGATATAGCATATTTCCCGGGAACCAAACCAGCTGCAGGCATAGCATATTTCCCGGGAGCTAAACCGGTTGCAGGCATAGCATATTTCCCGGGAGCTAAACCGGCTGCAGACATAGCATATTTCCCGGGAGCTAAACCGGTTGCAGGCATAGCATATTTCCCGGGAGCTAAACCGGTTGCAGGCATAGCATATTTCCTGGGAGCTAAACCGGTTGCAGACATAGCATATTTCCCGGGAACTAAACCGACTGCAGGCGTAGCATATTTCCCAGGAGCTAAACCGTTTGCAGGCATAGCATATTTCCCGGGAGCTAAACCGTTTGCAGGCATAGCATATTTCCGGGAGCTAAATCGGTTGCAGGCGTAGCATATTTTCCGGGAGCTAAACCGGTTGCAGGCATAGTAAGTAACAAACAGTTGAAATTTTTATAATTATGAAAATAACAATGAGATATAGCCCTTATATGTATTTTCTTTTCCATTTTCGTCCCGGTTTTACTGATTCGACTGTTACCGTTTCTATTTAGATGTCATTAAAGAATTGCACATTGCTTCTATCTTCTGCGATATCGTCTCTCTCTGTAATAAAGATATTAAAACAATACGACTATGCCTAATTGGCGCCCCTTTCTAAATTATTGGTCCGGCAATTACCGGACCTACTCCTGCGCCCCTAATATAGCAATGCTGTTTTTTCATCATCAGCTTCCACCGCAAATTATGAGGTCTCATTAATGCCATCGTCAGTAAGTGAAAAAATCGCTCCTTAAATTATAGCGTACGCGCACGCTTAGTGAAGATTTTCAAGGTCGAACCCTTAAGTTCGGAATTAATGAAAATGGCCTAAAAGAAATGACTCTTCTGTGGCGATGCAACAGGTTGCACGTAGTAAAATTGAAATCGACCAATGAACACAGGAGACTTTGTAATCCAAGATGGCTATTGATTTTTCGAAGTCAACTAGGGAAGTATAAGCAGAGAATAAACTATCTCACATTTAAAATCTTCAAATATACTAACACATCTTAGGGGCATGTCCGCAACGAGGTTGACCAGCAGTATATGTTGTGATCAGGATTTTTCATGCCGTTGTCTCACCAATCTCTTTAAATTTATATATTTTACATGTTTTGTAGAAGTGATCACTGCGAGCAACTCTGTAGTATAATGGTGAGTATGTCTATAAGATGGCTATATACGTTCAATCTGTAAACGACTGCTCACTTCTATCATATATGACAAACGAAAGGAACCCTTTGAAGGTATATCTGTTTACAATCTTAAATTAAACAGAATTATATATGCGTTCAGCAGTCTTTTAATGTGATGTTTAGATTTGCTTTCGAAAACTCTTTTGATTTCCAAAAATTAAATTTCGCTTTAGTTATTCTTCTTTTTGACTTCACTGACGCATTTACCATCATCTTTCGCTTTACTTATTCTTCTTTTTGACTTCACTGACGCATTTACCATCATCTTTCGCTTTAGTTATTCTTCTTTTTGACTTCACTGACGCATTTACCATCATCTTTCGCTTTAGTTATTCTTCTTTTTGACTTCAC
>JAUYWV010090656.1:0-14935 GCA_032274565.1 Nematoplana nigrocapitula | reverse complement strand
GCTAAGTTCGTGACCCCGTGAACTATGACACGGACTTGGGAGGGATGGACAGAGACCACGTTTAGTTCTTTTTTACCACTGCTTAATTAATGTTAGCCTTCTGTTCTGTATGAGCAACTTTGTACTTTTCTTTACATTTTTGGACGAATAAATCTACTCCGAAAATAAGTCGTTTTCCTTCAATACCCTCGTGAAATAGTTGCCTTCATTAGTATCTATTTGTGAAATCTGCAGTTTCGAGCTGTATATGCGGTGAATTTAGCTGTGGTTGAACAAAAATTAGATTAAATACGTAAGCCATATATATATACGACACAACCAGCACGTTCGACAAGCGATCTCGTGGCCTAATAGGGGTTATTAAGTAGTTAGACTGCGCTGATCACTGGGCCACGGGTTTGAATCATACCCAGTACAGACGAGTGACAACCACCCCGAAACCGCTCTGCTGGTGGTATTTATTACCCCGTGGTGTTTTTTCACGGCAAATAAGAAACTCTGCACAGTTATACTTACTATTTTATATACACATGGTGCATTTTCAAAGCTATTCATCTGCTGTACATTTATGAGTATATTTCCTATTGTCGAATACTAAATTTCTGGAATATACGCCCACGCACGTTTATTACATGTTAAAAATTTTAATTCGTGTAAGTGTTCTATAACAATTGTGTTTTTATTCTGTTTTTAACGTTTACTAATAATTACTTGACCGA
The DNA here is from genome assembly GCA_032274565.1 of Nematoplana nigrocapitula. Classification (NCBI taxonomy): domain Eukaryota; kingdom Metazoa; phylum Platyhelminthes; order Proseriata; family Nematoplanidae; genus Nematoplana; species Nematoplana nigrocapitula. Next base: position 14,216 of record JAUYWV010090656.1, on the reverse strand, counting down.
TAAAACTCCCCATTTTTTGTATCACACAATTAATTATATTTGTACATGTTTTTCAACCCTGGTGAAAAATAACAAACGTACATATCAATTTTTTCCAAATGCAGTTTAAGCTCTCAGTTACGAAATTCTTTAGAGCCATGCGTAGCCTGGATGATATTTTATGTCGTTGTTTTCTTAGTAATTCTGCTCTGCCAAGCTGCTATATACTTCAACCGAACTGATGCTACTTCATTTAGGTAGAAGTGGAGTTGTCAATGTACGTTCCTATATAAAACTAATCAATATTTGATGTACAGTGTACGTATAGCTTTCAAACACAGATTCAAAATTATCACAGTTAGCGAGTTAGTGACTGAGGGTTGTTCAGATTAGACAAGGACTCCCGGAACAAAGATCCATATATAATAATAGACAGATTAACAAAATGGCGTTGTTCTGACCTGGATTTCGGACAGAGTTCGAGACAATCGGTAATTATCTCTTTTCTTGCACTCTCTAATCGGGGGAAGGGCGGCGTCTGTCCGAAATCCAGGTCACAATACCGCCAGATAATCTATTATTAGATAGCTATCTATGGTCCGGAATACCAGGAGAATAAGCTGCGATTTTGATTAAATTTTCGGGTCTTATTTCTTCTCCCCCCCCCCCTATTTTTCCTAATTTTTCTCCTGCATCGCCAGCGCGGTCTTCCTTGTCTGATAGAGATAGGGTCATGTCCTGCCCGTAGCGACATAACCTGTTCTGGGGAAGAACTCCGCGGTTTTGCCAAAATGTAACTGCATTCTCCTTTCCTCTCACTAGATCTGTTAGCTCTAGGAAGTTTCCCATCATTAACCACAGCAATATGTGCTCTACTCTGGGCACTCTCTAGACTTAGTGGACACTCTCCCTGGCAACCGCCATAAGGACAGTGGAACCATGACAGCAAACCCTGAATTTAGCCGCCAGATGAAAGTGCATATAGTGTCTACATAGGGAAATTCTGACAAATTCAGGAAAATGGGGGGTAAATGAATAAGACCCAAATTTGCAGAGGACGATTTCAAAACTATTTTTAGCATTATATCAACGACATCTAGAAAGTCCAAAAAAATTGTTAAGACGTACATTCTCTGTAGAGTCCACATATCAATTTAGTATTTTAGTTTTCACCTGGGACCGATTACATGGAAAATCAATAATGTCAAAAAATTGCTGAACGAATAATAAGTTTAGAACGAAGACAACGGATTCCAGGTAGATACAGTCGTGAGAAAAAGAACAACAGCCAGAGAGATGGTGACATAGTAAATTTATTGAAAATCCGACATGTTTAGTTATTCGTTACAATAACATTTTCAAGGGTACATTAGGAAAAGATTTCGAAAATGTTGAACATCATGGATGTAAACACACATCATCCCTAACATGCGGGCGGCGGAAAAGTATAATTCTATTATTTTTATTTCCTAGTTTTATGCTTTTCGAATTTAAATTTACATCATAATTTAAATTACATTTGTATGCTTTCATAACATTTACAATTCAAATCTGAAGGAGGGTATTAAAATATTCCGAAACTTCGTTAAGCATGAAAACTGAGTGATTCGGTCAGTCCTGGAATATGCTTGTCCTGCGTATCTTTCAACAGCACAACACAATAATATCCAGAAGAGAGTTATGACGATTGTTTTTCCAGAACTGAGCTACGATGAAGCCCTAGCAGCCAGTGATATCATCAGCCCTCACGAGAGGTAATCTTCCAAATTAAACCTGACCACGGCGAAATATTCGCGTCCCCCTCTGTCGTTAATTTACGTAAAAGGTCCACGTTGTAAAACCAAACGATTTTTCTGAGACTAATCTCAATTGTACTGTAACATCATACTTATGGTTTCATATCAGTACTTCAATAAAGCCTCTTTATGATCCATATTGTTAATCAAGCTCAGTGATTCCTGAATCGGTCGCCTAACGCGTAGTCGTCTGATTGGTCAGTTTGCTGACACAGATTGCGACTTGATTCACTCACTCAGGCTGGCTAAGCGAATCTATTGATTTTCTCTCTCACTCTGGTGTAATTATCGCGCGTTGAACAGAGGCAAGAAAAGGGCGCTGCGCTATAGGCGGGTGGTTAGTCTTCCGAGCTAGCTATGTTCTACTTACTTCTTGATTTTATAAATATCAGTTAGGTTCTAATTCCAATTTACAAATTATTCAGAAATACCGGTTATTCATAACAGTTGCACGCGTATCTGCAGCGGGTCACTGGTTATTATTATTATTATCATTATAGGTTCTGCAAAGGCTGATTTTGATAGTTTTAAAAACTTCGGCAAAACTTTCATAGTTTTTTTATAAGGTTTTTAAAACTTTCTCAAAACCAAACAGAAACTCAGCCACTGTTGTTCCCAGTTATCCCATTGATCTTTGTGTGTGAAAAACAAAAAAAGTCGAATAAATTTATTTATTTATTCAAAATCCTTTTATTATGCGCTTAAAAATACCCTTTTATTAGTGTTATTAATATTGGCGTTAGCAATAGTAGTATAGTAGCAATATTCACAGAATAGCATTATAAAGAACGCTGCTGAACAAATCAATCAATAAATAAATAAAACAAACGAAGGAACAGAAAAACACTCAATTCACAATTTACAAATCAGTACCGATCGATCGGTCGATCTACTGATGATTAAAATGCCGGTTAGCCAGCCAATCAGCATCCAGTACACGTGTACCTATGGTGTTAGCCAATCAGCATCGAGTAGTGTAATTACTATAGACAATCAGTGATTAGTGGAAAGTTCGGTAGGTTGCTGTACAGAGAGAGATTGCAGGAGGTGGGAGAAGGTCCAAGGCGAATGACCAGAACTTGTATGGTTTCTATAGAAACCCACCAACTAAATTAGGATGGGTACAAATGAAAGCACCAGTGAAAAAAAACAATTGCACGTTGGAATTATAACTCCTTCGGCTTTCTCGTCTCGGTCTGCTGACAATGTCATGGCGACGACGTAATGAAAGGTAAAAAATATTTTTTAAAATCCCACCGAGTTCAAATAACTTAAAACACAAGTTGATAAAATTTCAAATCTCTGTGTTTTGCGGTATCGGAGGTGGTGGCGGCGGCGGCGGGGGGGAGGTCAGAAGACGCACCGGGTCTTGCGCCAGACCGGGTGCTTCAAAGTCATCGAGTCGGCGCCTTTGATAGGGAGAAGTGTGCGGCTGTAGTGGTGGATCATCACCGGAACGCTGATATAGGGCTGGCTGTACTGGCCCAAGATATACTGCCCGAATTCGTTACGCGAGATCTTCATGTGCAAATAGCCACCGTTTCGTCTGAAAAGGCGGAAATACCCTTAGAACAAAATCTGACTACTCTCGAGTAGTATCGAACAAATATTTAGTTATTATCTGACTTAAGCCAAAAATAAAAATTGTGCAAAAATGAAAAATTCTCTCTACAAAGAAAATTAAAATACAATATAGCAAGAAATTAAAGATATTCAATAAAAAGGTAAGGTGTAGGTGTGATCTACTGAAAAAAAAACCTAACCCCTGTTCAGAGAGAACAAATATGTAATTGTAAACAGGGGAAAACCAGGAGCAGCAGAAATACATTAGAACTACTGTACGGGAAATTGAAAAAAATAGAACTAGGCCGTGTGACACTAAAAAGCAAGACCTAGGCCCTGTTGAAAGAGGAAATTGTGGCTATGTGACATAAAAAGACAAGGTTTAGACGCAACTGAAAGAAGAAAACTAGTCTGTGTGACAATGAAAACAAGGCCAAGGCCCTTTTGAAAGAGGAGATTGTGGCTATGTTACATTGAAAGAGAAGGCCTATGCGCCGCTGAAAGAAAATAATTAGGCCGTGTGACAATGAAAGACAAGGCCGAGGCCCTGCTGAAAGAGGAGATTGTGGCTATGTGACATTAAAAGAGAAGACCTATGCGCCGCTGAAAAAAATAATTAGGCCATGTGACAATGAAAGACAAGGTCTAGGCCCTGTTGAAAGAGGAGATTGTGGCTATGTGACATTGAAAGAGAAGACCTATGCGCAGCTGAAATAAAATAATTAGGCCATTTGACAATGAAAGACAAGGTCTAGGCCCTGTTGAAAGAGGAGATTGAGGTAATCTGACATTGAAAGAGAAGACCTAGACGCCGTTGAAAGAAAAGAATTAGGCCGTGTGACAATGAAAGACAAGGTGTAGGCGCTGTTGAAAGACGAAAACTAGGCTGTGTGACAACGAAAGACAAAGTGTAGACGCTGTTGAAAGAAGAGAACTAGGCCGTGAGACAACGAAAGACAAAGTGTAGACGCTGTTGAAAGAAGAGAACTAGGCCGTGTGACAACGAAAGACAAAGTGTAGACGCTATTGAAAGATGATAATTAGGCCGTGAAACGACACTTGGCAGGCAAACACGCAGTCGAATCCAATTAGGCAGAGACTGTGCTTGTCAGCATTGTGCAATGGGTGGAGGTCGGAGAGGGGTAATAAATGGCTGGCTGATAGCCCTTGCGGCACACACAGACACACGCGCCGTGTGCCAGACAGGGAGTCAGGGAGACTGGCATTTCCATTCATACCGGTGGAGCGAGGAAAAGGGGAGAGAGGAATGAGGTCACAGACTCCACGGGGGTTCCCCTGGAATCTGGATGACTCAGGTCAACAACCAGCTCCTCTGGTCAGGACAACAGGGCTATCCGTGCACACAGACACGCCAAACCACAGCAGACATGGCCATGGGTGGTGACTTATGGGATGGAAGTGATATCAGTGACTCAACAGTCGCAACTCTTCCCAAACCCCTCAGTCCGTCGCTGATTCAGCCAGCCAACTGCTACGAGCATGCGTGCAACAAATCCACTGGGAAATTTAACTGATCATCCAGTAAAGCAGAACACACAACACCACACATCACAGTGTTGCCCTCTCTACCAATCTGTTTGTTTGCTTGTCAGAAAAGTACATACTCCTGAGGTCGAATGACCAGAGCATCAATTTCCACCCAAAATTAAACCAAGCCGAATGTCTAAGCCAGTCAATAAAGTTTAGGAGCTCCTATTTTAGTCGGCAAGCCAGTCAATAAAGTTTAGGAGCTCTTATTTTAGTCGGCAAGCCAGTCAATAAAGTTTAGGAACTCCTATTTTAGTCGGCAAGTCAGTCAATAAAGTTTAGCTCTTATTTTAGGAGTGTTTTATTAAACATGCAGCCAGGTTTGCGTGAATATGCCTTTTCATTTACTTATGTAGAAAAAGTTCAGGAACGAAGAAATGCTGTCCTATGGACGCTTGAATGCTTACCGACACCTATCCCCCCATCAATCAAGAAGTCCTGGTTAATTTAGCGTCCCTCGTCTCTTCCTCTCCCTCTCCACTCTAGGCATCCTTATCTGATCTCTAATAAGGAGGAAAAGAAGTGAGGACTGGCGAGGAGAGAGGAGACTGATAGGAGGTGGACGATTGGTATTCATCCCTGTGTGGCCAAATTGTGAGAACTCTGTGGGGAAAAGAGTGGAGGTAGGTAGAAGAAGGGGGTGGAGGCGTGAGGAAATTTGCAGAACCCGGGTTGTAGGGCGGGGAATTTTTCTGAGAGTCAAATCAACCGCTCCTTCACACCTGAATTCTACAGGTTCGCGCAGTTAGTCAATTCTTTTATAGAGATGTGAGGACGCTTCAATGCCGGCCTGCTTTCTTAACAATATTCATGTCAAGTTTCAACTCAAAGCAATGTCAAATTTCTATAAAGAAAATCTCTTTTAAAATTAATTTTTACGCACTGGTACATGCTATACTACTATGAGTAGTGTAATATTATGTAAAATGAAAACTTCATCATGATTCACAGCTTAAAAACTTAATCATCTAATAAAATTTTGAAGATTTATATTAATCAACTATGGTCAATTTTATAGGCCACGTCTTGAATCTGAAACAACTAAAACATATCTTAAATTACTGAGAAAATATCGACTTTGGACATAGCATGACGGACACATTTTAACTATACGCAGAAAGAGTGTTTTCAAAGCTCCAGAAGGTCAAGATAATTTCATATTTTTTCCTGTTTAGGTGGGGTACTCCAAGGCTCAAGTCCCAGCCTCCGTTTGATGTTCTCGGTCCGCGATAACGTGACAGCACCCTGGCCTATTTTATTTTAGCGTGAGTAGCAGTACGCATAGACAACATGTCTGCAATTCAAGTCAGTGTGGCGGACGTACTTGATGGAGAGGGAGAAATCCGTCCGGTTGGTTTCGCTCCTGCGCACAAGGAAGCTGCCATCTCGATGATTGCGCAGGACTTCTTCCGCCGTAGCCCGGGTCAGGTCCGGATGGAACCATCTGGGAAGAGGAGGGAGGGGGAAAACTCGGGGATATATGTAAAAAATTGTGACGCCTAGCCCTCTTTCTCACTCCTCATGCCCAAGATGATATGTGGTTGTAAGTGAAAGGAAGTCTGCAGAGCGGGTTACGTTGAAAAGAAGACGCGACTACAGCTTAGGTCAAAAGCGGTGAGGACAGCGCCATGAACTTAGATGGAGAAGAGGAAGACAGTTGGGGGTAGTTATGAGCCGGACCAGCGAAGACAAAGGAAAATAAAGGATTACAAGAGGCGAATGCAAGAGAGAAGAGTGGACGAGAGAAGGAAGGAGAGAAAGGGGCGAAAATGAGATTAAATAAACGAAGGAGTATGAGAAGAGAGTAGAAAGAAATGGATGGAGAGAAAGAGTTGAAAGCGAGAGAAAAGAAATGGAGAAAAGAGTGAACTGGAAGAGAACGAAAAAAGAAAAGGGGAGCAAAGAGAAAGAGAGGACGAAATGAGAAGGATGAATGAAAGAAGACAGAAACGAGGGGAGAAGAGAAGAGGAAAAATGTAGAGAAAAGACAGAAACGGAGGATGGTGAGAAAGGGAAGACAGAAAAGGAGAAAGAGAAAAATAGAGCAGAAAGAGAGTGAACGAAGGAGAAAGGGTAGAAAGAGAGAAGCGAAAGGGGGGAGACAGAAATGGAAGATGGAGAGAAGAGTGAACGAGAGAGAGTGGGAGACATGAGAAGGTAGGTGATAAGAGTCATCTATCGATCGACTTACGGTTGTTCGTCGAGGGGCAGATTCCTGTCGATTCCGTCCGTAATGACCGCGTTGGCGCTGAACTGTCGATTCCAAGGGCGTGGGGGGCCGTGAGGCGGAGGGGTCGGTGCAGCCGATGGGCTACTGGTGCTGATGGGAGGAGGGAAGGCCAGACTGGCCCCGCTCAGGAGAGGAGGTGGGGGCGGCAGGGGACCGGAACCGGAGGCCGCGGCAGCACCGGACTTGGGCAGGACGCAGGAAGGATCGATCAGACGGGAGCCTGTAGTGGCAGGAAGAACACCAATTAGTGCTGGTTAGTACACACGCGATTCTGCGTGGGGGTTACCCCAAGGCTCAAGTCCCGGACCCCGTTTGATATTGCTTGACTGATACTTTCGACTAAACGGGATAGTTGCGAATTTGAGGGATACCTCAGGGTGGAAGCCTAACTAGCCGCCCCGATTGTGTTTCCAGTAATTGTTATTTCGACAAAGAGTACTAAAGAAAGTAGGATTATAGAAAGAATAAGAGGATCAACAAACGATAATAAAATAAATATAAAGAATGAAAGAATAAAAGTGAGAAGAGCAAGGAAAAAGAGGGTTAGAAAAGCATAACGCCAACAAGAATTAGTAGACCGAGAACGGAGAACGAAAGTAAAAGCAAGAGAAAAGGAGGAAATCAGAAGAGATATTCTGTCATCCTGCAAAAGTGCCTGTCTGGTGAGAAAGTCAAGCAGCGAACGGAGCAAACTTCTTGTTTAAACACAAACTAAACATGTTAAGTAAGCAATGTCGATAGCACGACTAGGGTAGGTTGCACACACACACACACACACACACACACACACTTAGATACAGACGAGGAGACATCGAATGAAGGTATGCGAATGGGAAAGGATGTGCTGACAGACGCAGCACACAGACTGGGGTGAAAAGTGAGTTAGTCATATGTGGTGGTGCTGCTGCGAATGCTGTATCTACTGGGCACAACATGGGGCACTGACGTTCTGAAAGACAGTGCATGACGTGCGCGGAGATTCAGATAAGAAAGCTAAAGAGAAGAAATGCTGACGCTTAAATACAGTTTTCTGTAGTTAGCACTCTACCCCATCAGAAACAAAGCTACACCACCACCGGGTGCATATTAAAACTTTTCTAATTACAGTAACAGAAACTCTATCTTACTCACTTGTACTTTCTCACACACATTTGCACTACTCTCTCTCTCTCTCTCTCTCTCTCACACACACACACACACACACACTTACTCTGTCTCTCTCCCTCCCACACTCCTTCTCTCACAGTCACACTCTCAATCACGCTCTATTTCACACACTCTTCCTCTTTCTCCCCCCTCATTCCCTTACTCTCTATCTCCCTCTCACTCATTCCCTCTCTCTCTCTCACTCACTCACTCTCTTTCTCACACTCACTCACTCTCTTTCTCACACTCACTTGCTCTCTCTCTCGCACACTTACTCACTCTCTCTCACACACACTCACGTACTCTCTCTATTACTCACACACTCGCACTAACCATATCTCTTCTTCTCTCTTTTCCTTTCACTCGTTCTTCTTTTCCTCAAGTTTCTTGCTTTCTCTTCCTTTCACTCTCGTTCTCATATTTTTCCTTTTCCAGCTCTCTCCCTCATTCACTCCCTTTATCTCACTTTTTCTCTTGTTATATCTTATTTTCACATTTCGCTCAGTAACATTCACTAACTCACTCTCTCTCACTCTCGCAATTACAAAGGACGACATAATGAATCTAAACGGCCTATTAGTGTCTCAAGAGCAACTAGCTAAGAGTCTTTGAATGCGGGGCGGTCGCGTCAGATGTGACGGATGAGATGAGAAAGAGAAGGCTACTGCGCCTCCAGCGGCGCGTACACATACACTACACTACAAAGAGCAGGGGCGCTTTGTGTGCCAGGGGTAATTATAATCTTCAATTTAATCCCAATTTGAGAGTCGGCCACAGTCAGACTTCAAAAAGTGATGCCAAAAGTAGCTCATTCGACCAGATTATCCATCTGTGGGACGGCACTTGTGGAAAGCTGAAAGACTTTCCAAGGGGCGACGGAGTGAAATGAAGTGGGTCTGCTCCATCCAGTAAATTAAAAGATGAACAGCAAAACTAATTCATATAGCTTTGTTAAAACGATACATTGTTTACGAGATCGTATTTGAATCTAAAAGATACTGGAAATTATTCGTGCTAATCAGTTGGAGAGAAAGGGGAGTGATCACAGTAGGAAGAGTGCCATTTGGAGAAGGGATGTTGACGGATACCTTGATCGCCCAACTACCAACAAGCCAAGAAAGAAGACGCTCTAAAGCACAGCAAGGATTATAGGAAGACAATGGAGAGCAGCCTCCTTTATCTAAGTAGTCCTGCGTACTATTTCCCCAAACTTAGGGCACAGATGATGCAGTGGTGAAACCGGAGACACTGTTGATTCAACTGTACACTGAATGAACTTTCCGTCGACTAAAGGACCACAGAGCGGAAAAACAACACCTTATCTTGGGTGGACACGCACACACGCACACACACACACACACCACCCCCGAGCTACTGCTAAGTTTCATCTCTGCTTACCTTCATACGAACGCTAGAAGGTAAGCAGGGAACAAACAAAATTCTGAGAAGTATTTTCTCATCACGAGCTCACCACCCAGTTTCGAAAATATCGACCGCCCTTCTTTTTGATGAGCAAAGTCGCTCAAATCGCAAGTAGTATGGGAAAAGAAACTCTGGTACACTGTGCTTCCAGCTTTAATCTCTCTGCTATAAAAAACATCCCTAAGAACACTCAACTGCTCCAATCCACCATCCTTCTCGTGGCGGGGCTGTGCTGCTCCGGCAGGCAAAGTGCTGCTTCCCTGGGACATACTGCGGTTTCTCTCTCCCACTCTCATTCTCTCCTCTCCACTTCTTTCTCTCTTTTCACTTTCACCGTCTCCCCTCTCTCTCTTCTCTCATTCCTGTCTCCTTCGGAAGGTCGGAGCGAGGACGCGTCCCCTAGACCGCGAATCGAACCACCCCGAACCACTCACTCGTTAACTCTGAGATGAGACGGCCGTGCCTCAACTCCCAGGGCTCGTCGTAGCTATCGGTGGACAGGCTGTCCGTATCGCCGGGCCCGGTCGGCAGGCCGAGGAGAGGCGGGAGTGGGCCGCGGGCCGAGGCTGCCGCAGACGAAATGACGGCGGAGGAGGGAGGGGCCGGTCCACCGTTGCCGGCTGCGGCCAACTCGAACGAGTGTGATTGGCTGCGGGCGAGAAGGGCCGGCGGAGGAGGGACGCTGCACTCACCGCCCACCGATCGATCGGAGAGTGTGCCGGAGCCGACTGGTCTCACGCCGACAACGCCCGCGCTCACTCCACCACCCTCCGTGCCACCCACAGCGCTCAGATTGAGCGAGAGATTCATCTAGAGAAAGATGGGAGGAAGCGAGTCGTAATGCATTTCTCATGATTATTGATTTATTGCAACACAAAAATTTTTATATTACTGATTCGAACAAAATATGACACATTTCTAAATGACTTAATCATAAAACAGGAATTATAATGAAATTATAAAGTTGGCATAGTGATTGCAATTCGCGACAAAAAGTCAAAGAAAAGAAAACCAACTAATGGCTCCCAGTCACCAGCTGCCAAAAGAATGAGAGTGCATCGAAATGAAGAAACGACACAACACAATGCTCGCCTTTAAAGGCAACTGTGCATCACCATCCCTCGAAAGCCATTGCGGCGAAACCCTTGCACAACGCACTGGCCGTCATCAAACAAACGCTGCCCGAATGTCACAAGCCTGCGTTAATAAAACACCCGCGCAGCGTGGCTGTGGAGAAGTGCTGAAAGAGAGCTGGCAGGAGACAAAGTCACGAATTAATGGAGGAAGATGGCCACAGTCCTGAAAAGGGCTAAGGCGCACCCAGCAGTATGACAACTGTGCCAGTGATCTGGTGCAGGTCAATCCTACCAGAGCGCAGCTGAGTGACACAGCCGGCTGAATCCGGTTGAAACATGAAGTTCCTCACAGTTCCAGTTCTTCTCTACTCAAAGGAGACGGACAGGTTGGAGAGGGGTTAGTTAGCTGTTTGGATGATTGAGAGAAAACATCTTCTTTTCGACACGGAACACAATCCAAATGACGCGTGTAGTCGCCTCGTGCAGATGCAATGGATTTGATCAATACGGAGAGACGAGAAAGAATGCTGCGCATATACGATTATCTTTAATTTCCTCTTCCCCAAATGCGATCGATAGCTGCTTGTTCCCTCTGCTTTTCTTGCATTATCAATAAAACTCGCATAGATAGAGCGACATTATGCTAAATTTATAGCGTAAGACGATTCACTACAGCAGTTGATACTTTCTTAAACTTTCCCTTCATCTATAGGTTTTACTAGGTGTGGTTCTCGGCAGTATTTATATACCACAATAGTTAATGTACAATATGTGCAAATGGCAATGCCTTCATTGGGACTTTTCTTGCTTCCACGGATAATTAAGCAGAATCCTCAAATGGAACGATTTGGTGGATGTTGATACGGCATCAACGCAGCGTATCGCCAGTGTCGCAGTGACTAGTCCAAGAGTGGCCTGGTTCGCCGATGGGAAAATGTTTCACGAATGATTACACAACTCTTTAACTCCTCCCCGATTATATAACGTGAATACGCGACGAGCATCGCTTAATTCTGTTTTTGTTTTTCATTTTTTGAAAATATAGGAATTATTATCAATTTTGAGTCTTCAGTTATCCACAATTCGGACCTTCAACGAATACAATTTTGAGAAATATGTAATATCGGTGGCCTAATGAAAGGATACTTAAGGCGTCTGCCTCCAAAGCAGAAATTTGCGGGTTCGCGACCCGCCATGGGTTAATTATCTATTTGAGTTGGAGAGCAATTTTTATATTTTTGTTCATTCAACCGATAATACAAATCTTGAAAATTGATGCGTATGTCTCTGAATTTTAGACAATTAGCATATTGTATCAGGTGTTCACGTTGTCATACAGTTTCCATTTATTTTAATTTCGCATATTATTATCACACTACTCACAAAGTAGTAAATCTTGTAGTAACTCTAAAAACCAATAGGTTGGCCAATTTGACAGTTTGATGACAAACAAAAATACACAAATTTATCTGATTGGCTGCTCACCTTGATATTTTTCGACCAATTGGCATTGTACGCGTAGTCGTACTCGGCCGAGTCATCGTGCTTCGGCTTAGCGCTACCACCTGCCGAGGATCGGTTGTGACCAATCAGCGCTTCCCTGTTTCGAGCGGTAGCTCTCACCCGTTCCGGTTCGGGCGGGGAGATCTGATGGCGCGATGTTGGGGTCGCCGACTGCTGGTGTCGCTGATGGATTGCCGCCATCGGCGCATGGGGCGGCACCGGCGGGGGTGGTTGCGGGGGCGGGACTGACGGGGGAGGACCGGGGGTTTGCTTGGGTGGGGAGCTGAGTTCGGGTTCGCTCCCCAGACGGGACATGTCCAAACCGAGGCGATTCATCTTGAGATCCCACGCCTCCTCGTATGTGGGACCACAATCTGCGGAGGGGGGAGGCAGTCAAAATCTGAGGCCCAGCAAGTACCCTTCCTATACTACTGCTGTATTTGTCACACGAGTGCACTGCACTGGCAAAAAAGTCGCACAGAGAAGCATAAGGTGGAGAATATCCTGAAAAAAACAACAAGTGCAGAGAAACCATTGATTTTAATCCATTTATCTAGAATTGCTACGAAACGTTAATACTGTAATCGAAGTTAGTTTCGGTTTCGTTTGTCACTTAGTTGGAAAACCTTTCCTAACCGTTGGGTTGGAAACTATGTAACTACTGTATGTGTTCTTTAAAACAGCTTCTGTTTGATTCAGTGGTTGCGTTTTTTTTTTTATAAATTTCGCCAATAAAGTTTAAAAACCGTCTTAATTGGGTGTGTAATGATTCAAATTTGCAGAGGTTTAACCACAAAATGGAGCTAGTATTCATTTCCCTTCTTCAAAACACGTCTATGCAAAAGAATCTACTCTGACGAAGGTAGACAAAAACCATGGACAACATCAATCCATGCAAGGCAGAAAAAGGCACGAAAAATATAACCACGAAAGAGACATTCGTTACGAATCAAAACAAGCACAACAGAAGGAATGTGAGTGCAAAGGCAACAACAACACTAGAAGAACGCCATGCTCCGCATTCACACAATCAGAACTAAAAGCAGCACTGAAGAAACTTAAGAAAGGGAAGAGTCCCGGTATAGACGGCGTGTGTAACGAAATGCTTCAGCACCTAGGCCCAAAGACAAGACAACACCTCTTGCACCTCATCAACAGAAGTTGGGCAGAACATGACATACCCAACACGTGGAGACGAGCAGAGATAGTTGCAATCTTGAAGAAGGGAAAGCCAGCAGACAAGACAAACAGCTACAGGCCCATCTCTTTATTGACATGCACCAGTAAGTTAATGGAGAGGATGGTGCAGACACGCCTGAGACACTGGCTAGAAATGCGCGGAAAGATAAATGTTAACCAAGCCGGCTTCCGCAAAACCCATTCCACGATAGATCAGATTGTACGAGTGACGCAAAAAGTTTTCGACGGCTTCGAAAACCGGAAACCGCAAAGAAGTGTATTAGTTCTCCTAGACTTTACGAAGGCATATGATAGAGTATGGCGCGATGGTCTCCTTGCCAAGATGGGAAGAATGAACATACCAACCTGCTTCATCAAATGGACCAGAGCGTTCCTTAGAGATAGACGAGGCAGAGTACGATGGGGAGGCTGTGTGTCTAAATATCGGGTCTTCTCTGAAGGGCTCCCCCAGGGAAGTGTTATGGCACCACTCTTATGGCTGATCTACGTAAACGATATTGATGAAGACTTGACAGAGGATGTGACACGATCCCTCTTCGCGGACGACGCCGCCCTTATGGCCACATGCAACTCGCTTGAGGAATGCGGAGAAAAATTACAACCCAATCTGGACCGCATAGAGGCTTGGACACGTAAATGGAAAGTGGAACTAAGTGTTACCAAATGCTGCTTTACCACTTTTTCATTAGACCCGAAAGAAAGCAATGGGAAGAAGAAACCACAACTGACACTGTGTGGACAAGAACTAAGGTA